>BMAT01013643.1:58680-75266 GCA_019649035.1 Elysia marginata | reverse complement strand
CCCCCCCCCCAAATTGTTATTAGTCAAAAGCCTCCTCCTACCATATTTCAACGAAATGATACAGAACTTTCTAAATGTGTACTACTTGAACCTAATCTCTAAAACAAAATAGAGAGCTTTTTTGGAGAGAGCCAGTTGCGCCAAGGCTTGTGACTAGAGTGTGAGCTGGGTCAATTCATGTAGAAGACGCCACCAATACCAAGAGATGAGTCTAAACCACTTAAACAATAGAAAGCAGCCATTGAGTTAGGTCTAGTGACACAAATTAGGTGAAATTATTATTCTTTTTGCTCATCCAACTTACCTAAAACAACAATTTAGAGCAGGAAAAATGCTCACAACTACTAGCTCTTGTGTTTTTTGTGCACAGAAATGGTTCATACAAACGGGCAATCTGATTATTTTGACCTTAGACCCCCTTTTCAGGACCATTTCCCTTGTATAGGACCATATCACTTGTTGGACTATAGACATAAACTTTATTTTTGGAGTAGCAACAAACCAACATCTGAGTTAATTGTAAGTAGTGAGACATCCAGCACAATTTTCATGCAATATATATCTGAACTGCGAAAACCTGAATGTAAGGTAAAAGATAATTTATACCATAAGCAAAAACAAAGAGATTTGTTTTTTTTTCTAAAGATCCTCCATATTTTGAACGTTATAAAATTCACAAGGATTCAGCTTTATTTATTAGTGCTCCTCCACATAATTATTGAACTCTACAAGCTACACTCTTATCTCTGCTTACTTATAATTTTCCTCATCCTTTTCATCATGGGATCCAAAGAGAAGAGCGACAGCTAGCTTGCTTCGGCGTGACCTGTTCACAGATCTCTGAAAATATAATTAAAGTTGCATTCAGTTGACGTTATGAGACAAATCGCTAAATTTTCTTGCAGACTTGTGTTCAGTATTAACGTACTGGGCTTTTAGGTTTTTTTTATATGACTTTACTGATGCTTAAAATTCTAGTTATAAATAGGATTTCACTGCTTTGGGTTAATGGAGGATAATGTCAACAGGTCATTTAAAACAAAGTCAAATTTTGCTTGCGTACCACAGCTATGGTATATTTTGGTCAACCACATAGTTTTTTAATCATAAAATGTATGAATTTTCTTTTTAAAAATCTTGTTAAAACCTTTGTACATGAACTGATGATACTAGCATTTTCTCTTTGAGTTACAGAGCTGAGTCAAGTGAAATTCCATGAAATCATCAAGCCAATTTGTGGTTTTGTTTGACTTGTTTCAAATATAAACATTTGGTCCTTGGAAAAACTTGATTACTACTCTGAATTCATATTTTTCATTTTCATGCAAACAATTTACAAAATAACTTGGCATATGAGGTGACTTGCTTGTCAATAATTATTGTCTTTAAATTTTGATAAGCAACAATGAATAATAAAAAAAAAAAGGAGGATGCACAAAGGCAAAATTTGCCTCACCTCTGTAGAAGGAAAATTATCCTTTTGGCGGTGGGCATCTAATGCTGTGGTTTGTGCTCGTATCCAGCGACGATGTAAACTGCTGTAGCTGCTGATGCTGTTACTGTTGGGTGATGAATATGAAGAGGCACACAAGCTGCCACTTGAAGTGACTGTGAAAATATAAAGTTAATACAAAATGTAAAAAAAAAAAATCAAACACAAGCCCAAATAAAGCAATGCAAACATTGGTTTGCTTTTCAATATGAATAAATTATTTAACATTAACCTTCAATTGGCCAGACACAGGTTTACTGCTTAAGCTAGTGAAAACTGCCAAATGGGGGATTCTCCAGTAAGAACACAATAAGTCACTTTCAGATAAGCTGAGAGCAAAAACCAAGGGTTTTTATCTTCATATTTTTACAATTTGTAACATGGACCTAGAGCCTATTTATTCTGGACTAAATTTTAATACCTTAAGTTCAGGACAACACAGAGGAACAAAAGAGTTAACTTTAAACCTTGAAAATCTTACAAAGACTTAAGATGATGGTAAATGTCGACAAATTTTTTTTTTTGCACAAAAAAAAATATACACAGGCACAGAGTCTACTAAATTGAAGGTGAAATTATTCTCAATTGATTTGTTTGTGAATTTTGTTGCAGAAATTCTGTTTAAATTAATAGAATTTAAAGTCTATTTTGAATTATTTTACTAAAAAAAGAATTGCAAAAAACTGCAATGAACATAGGATATTTGAAAACAAAATAAAACTTACAGGAAGCTAATCCGCTGTCATCATCTGTGCTGTAATCAGATAGTAGCTCCTGGCTAGGCACATCAACTGGTACACTCTTTGCTAATAGGAACAGTTTAGAAAAAAAAATGATACATTTTTTGACAAGGTGATTATGGAGCAATAATAACAATAATAATAAAAACAACATAATTATTATTTCTATAATGCCTTCCCTCAAAAAGGGTTCAACACATAAAACTTCAGTCAATATAGATTGAAGGTTTACATGTATGCTACTTATTTAAAAATCATATAGTTAAAAACAAATTAGTACATGAAAATGAAAACATGTAGTTAAATATTTTAACAAAAAAAAAGAAACAACAAAGTTTCATTGGACTTATAAAAATAAATCAAGTTTAATTATTATCGATTCCTGATTTCTTTCCATAAACAAATACTATGATAATAAAACAAGAATCTTAAAGAAAAACAAGTTGCTAAAAAAAAGGTGTAGAATCTTTTAATTATAAACTGTAAACTTTAAAAAAACTACCAAAA
Source organism: Elysia marginata (assembly GCA_019649035.1). NCBI lineage: Eukaryota > Metazoa > Mollusca > Gastropoda > Plakobranchidae > Elysia > Elysia marginata. The sequence continues at coordinate 72,527 of BMAT01013643.1, read as the reverse complement.
TTTATAACCTAGGTCAGTACAATGAAATATGCTCAGAGAGAACTTTGAGGACCTAAATGCATTTTCTGAGTCAAATACTTACCATATTTGGCATTATTAGTCTTCTTGATTGGTACAGGAAATTCAATGAAAGAGAAATCAGAGGAGGATCCAGGAAGACTGTTAGAATCAGACTCACTGTCACTTGAGAGAAAAAAGGGAAAAGTATAATGAAAGAATAGTTAGGGGGCAGAGGGACGGCAAGCCAGGGTGAGATGGTTTTATTTAAGACAAAAGATGTATGTCATTTGACTAAAATACAAAGACATATGAGGTGCAATTATTTTAACCGTTTTATCAACAGAAAAGTGGCATTCAATATTCCATCAACATGTGTTAAAGTCTAAAATAAAATTGGGCCCAAGGGTCATTTTTTTAAAATTTGAATGGGTGGGTTTTGAGTAGGAAACAAAGAAAGAAGGATAAGAAAGAAGGATAAAGTTAAGTGTCAATCAGAAAAAGCTGATAACATAATCAAATCACTCCTACTCAAAAAGTACTTAATGATAATGTTAACCTCTAAAACACCAGCAAACTGAGGTATGGAAATTTCTTGCACTCCTTTTTTTTTTTTGGGGAAAAAATTCTCAACTTAACAAAACTTTTAAACTCCTAATTTAATGATGCCAAAATCATCAGAACCATGACTTTGGTTAGCGCACAGTGTTGTTATTTAAATTTACCAAAATTTCATATTTTCTCCTTTTTATTTTATTTTTACAAAATTTATACAAACAGATGCACTGCAACACAAATTTCTATGATTTATAAAATTAACCTTACCATGACATCTCTTTGCATGGCTTCTCTGGAACAAAAACTTTAGATACCATTAAGTGCGTTGGTGATCTAAAAGAGAGAAAAAAAACAGCACATGGTTTAAGTTTTTACAAAAACATTGGCATGTAAACAAATGGAGCGAAAGCTGAGAAATACATTACTGTAACGAAGTTAGAGATTGTTTGGTTTTGTTCCTTAGTCATGTTATGTACAATGTAGGCCTAGATAAATGCTTCGCTTGCTTTGTTGTTGGAATGTGTGGGTATTCGTGGATATAATTTATGGTTTTCACATTACCTAACTCATTAAAATCTAGAATGATCGCCTATTGTTAGTTCTGTAGATCTAGGCTTCTGGATTTATCTACATTACTACCTTCCAGTTCATTTACATAATGTTTGATGACGTAGGAGGAATTTCGGGCAACTTATTTTTAACTTGGCCTGTGATCGGGTGTCGCTGCTGTGTTGGGCCACGCCTTCCCCACCTTTTTTGCATAGGGTGGAATTTTCGAGTGATAGCTAGAACATGTGTTCTACTTCTAGACGTGTGTTTTGCCTATAGATAGAACTCATGTGGTTAATTAAAAGGACTGAGAGGATAGAATACTGGATCAAGAGAGAGTGAGCAGTTTTTTGCAAAAGTTAGATCTACGATTTGTTTATGCTGGACATTGGCAATCCCCTATGTTATTATTTTCAACTGCTGCTGGATGTAAATACTGTTTCGTGTTGATTTCTTCATTTTGATTTAAATAAACTAATTTTCTACGTTCTTCACACAATTTTTCACGTTTTCAAGATTTCAAAAGAACTCACAAGTCTCGCATCAGGAATTTTATTCGTTTACTCGCCTATCTTTGCTGGTGTTTGTGACAATTACAAAGTAAAATATATGCACTTAAGTGAAAGAACATAAAAAAAAAAAAAAAGACAGGTCCAAACATTTTTTTGTCAGTAAAAAGTCTTATATACCTCAGTAAGTGAATCTTCAATGTTGATCCTTTAAAAGCCATTGCTGCACTTCCAAACATCATCTCTTCCAATACTTTAACATCATTTCCCAGGCGATGAAACTGTTGAGATAAAACAAAAGGCTGAATCACTGAAAATTTTTTTTTTCAGATTTTCTTGATACTGTTTGATACTTGCCATTAGCTCAAACACAGGGCTGCAAGCAACTTACACACAAAAAGCAGGAAAATTTTCAAGACCTCTACGAAGACTGCTGTTTGGACACTAGTAACATTTGCCCCTATAGGATCATTGATGTGCAAAACCAGGATACAGCACTTGCAACACAGAGTTTGCTTTAAGAGAAAGTAACTCTTAAACATCTTATGGGTTTGATTGTAAACTCACCATATAGCAATCTGTATGACAGTATGTCTTTGTAACGAAACACTCATAACCAGGCAAAAATGAATTTAAACTTTATGGGATGGCTGCAGCTTTTGGAAGCCTTCATTCCGAAAACTTCATTGCTTCTTGGCTAGATAAAATTGCTGGATAATGTTGAAAAAAAAATCAAAATTCCTGCAAAAATCAGAAAATGATGGAAATGTATGAGTTACACAGAGGAGAGGAGAAAAAACTGAGAGAACGCATTTCATGTCACCTACTTTTCTACTGATACAAATGCTGGTATCCATTTTAACTTACTTGATACTTTGATGGTGGTTTTTGATGTGGTGAGTTTGCCTGGGTGTCTTGAGAGGACCGGACTGGTTTGCTGCCTTTTCCCACCTTGACATTTTGCTATGGATTTAAAATATTTTATAATTATATAAAAATCTGGGTTTGAAATTTGAAACTAATAATAATGACTAATATATATACTAATATATATATTCAGATCAGAAAGTATTCAGTTGCATGAAGAAGTTGAGGCATAATTTATCTTTCCTCAATTTTGCTTTCAACTAAATGCTTATTATTATTAAAAATATATATGAGACAGTGAGAGTAAATCAGAAACAACTTGAAAATGTAACTTATTGGGCTCATTCATAATCTTGATATCATCCAATATTATATATATAATATCATCCTAAAACTTATAAGGAAATGAAAAAATCTTGCCAGCCAAGATTTTTCTATGTCTTTTGATGGAAGATTGGATTATAAGGTACTTTTTTTTCTTTTTTTTTTTTGGATTATCAGGTACTTAGAATGAGTATGAAATCTTGAAAAAAAAAGACCATTTTTTTCCCGTTAATATATATATATATATATTCAACAAAAAGTTCTAAATTTTCTAGAATTTCTGGCAATTTTAATGTCCAATATATTGCCCAAATAAAAATATAACTGTGACATCCTGACTGCTCATAAAACACATAATTCTGTGAAAGGTTCTTCCTCAAAAGATAAGTCCCCTGTTTCCTTATTGGTAAATTTATTTTTGGGTCTTTATGTTTTATGGCTAGTACAAGAACTATAAGAGAAATAAAAACATCCACTAACAAATAACATGTAAGGTTATAAAAGTAAATTATTTTTTCAAAACAGAATCAAAAGACCTATAACATAAAATCTGGCCATAATATAGTTCAAAATTTTTATGTATTGCAAATTGAGATAGGCGTACTTTAGTAGTTTCTTCAAGTGGCTTGATTGCATTTGAATCAAAATATGGTATTCTGCCACGATCTGTTTCAACAAAGATGACCAGTCGAATTTTGGACTTGTCAAGTTTTGGAGGAGTGTATTTTCTGTGGAAAAGACAAAAGAAAGAAAACATGAATAAAATGTTAATTAAGCAAAGCAGCAAAAAAGCCCTGAATTACAACCAACATTATGCGGCGACAATTTTAAGACAAAATTTCAATGGCTGATTCTAGTCTCTCTGCAACCAGTTTTATTGAAAATCATTACTTATTGCATTAAGTTTTGGTTTTGATTACTAGGTAAACTAAAACATTTACATTTAAAACTAATAAAAACATATTAAAGTAATCTACCATACAGAACATATATTATATATGTCAAAACCTTTGATGGTTTTCAATTAAATTCTAAAAGCCACAGTTAAAAATACAACTTACTCATCATCAAAACTATCTTTAAAGTCATGAATATGACACACCATCTTGAAAGTTGAATGAAGATAAATGGAGAAACTTGACCTTAATGGTGTTTAGTTTTTTCTTAAAAAGGAACAGGTACATGCATCATACCCTGAGATATTAAGGATGGCAAAACATGTATGATGTAACCTAAGAATTAAATAAAACCAGTCACTTGTCTACAGGTGCATTGCTTTACACTGGTTGAGCAGCAAGAATATAAATTATGAAAAGCAGAGATTTCAAACCAGTGCAAAGGAATCTCAAAATGAAATAACCATACCTACGGAGCTCCATCTCAGGATAAAACACATGATTCCCATCATATGATAAATCAATAGCATGTGATCATTGATCTTGTGGCCTTAAATTGACATCATGATGCATGATTATCCACGTCTCGTTTGGATTTCAAGGACATGAACTCTTGGGTATTATCAATGGCCCTTATTATACTTAAATCTTTATCATTCAGTCTCTTATCTACTTATCAATCACATCCTTATTTATTATCTGTGGCCCTTCAAAAGAGGTCAAGCACATAATCTTTGTTTTACTTGTAAGTAATGACCCGCATCAGAGGTAGTACCAGTAGTGTTTACCTGTTTGATGTCAAACTGTAGATCTTGTTCAGCCTGTTTTTAAAGGTCAAAGCACTGAAGTCCAGCTTCATAGTGGAATTCTTTTTTCACTTAAAGTAGCCGCCTGCCCTCCATTTAAATTAATTGTCAACTTCGTTTTCCCTAAATGGCAGCATAATTTTCTAAAAAAAAGGCATTACCTATTGAGTAACTTTGACTCACTAAAATTTTCCTGTTCTCCTAATTGCTTCTTATTAAGCACATCTTAACAAATATTTTACTTTGTTTCCTTTAATATTACCAAAGCCTTAGTAAGGGCAGAGCTGTTTGCGTCGGTTGCAAAACAAAACAACAAAAAAAACAATAGAATTGTTAAAAAGCCAATTTTAATAAACTTATCTACACTCAAGGATGTAAGTTGATAAACAAAAAGTCATAACTATGGGTACATTTTATGGCTCTTTATCCATTTTATTTTTAAATTTATGAATTTCTCTTGAATTATACAACAGACTGGCAGTCATTTAGCCAAATGAGAGTCTGTAGATTAAAGTTTCTTAGGCTCCCGTTTCTTATTTTCCTCCTGCAGAAAAGGCACACAAAACCTTCAATCAAATGACCCCTTTATATCAAATTTAAATGGTGCTCAACTTCAAAAAAATTTTTTAATTACCTTTTAATAGAAATATATAGTGTGGCAAAGTACTGAGTAAAATGTCTGAAATTGGATGCTTCAAATTATCATTATGTGTATCTAAAAATCTGTAGCTGTGTTGAAAGTCAAAGAAGGGTGCCAAGTAGCCTAAGATGAATTACGTTGATATGATAGCAGACTGGCAATAATTATAAAATGCTTATCATTTTAATTATGAAATTACATAGCCTAGCACTGGTTTTATTATTATAATAATTATTTGATAACTTGGATTTATAATAACCTTCACTTTACACAGTTGCAGTAGGGCCTTTATCTTATTTAGTCACTTCACTTTATGATTTAAATCAAGGAGTGATATTCTAACTCTTAGAAAGGAAATCACATTGATATAAAAAGGAAAAGGTTTGCTTTAAGTTTAAGTTTGCTTTCGGATTTGAAATTTTTTCACCAGATTAGATCAACAGCGAGCCTTTCACACATGATCTACAGCAGTTATCACTTGACAAAACTTCATAACAAGCAAGTGAAGGCCTAAGGTCTAATACTAAAAGGTCTATAGAATCTAGTTCACAGAGAATTTTGCCTTGAGTGGCTAAATGTAATTTTAAACAAAGATATATAGATCTATACCTGGTGCTTATTTTTATTGGCACCTAGATCTAGTGATCAAGACATATTTTCAGGTAAATTGCCTGGGTCCAAGTTCAACTAGAATCTAGATAGCCCCTTAAGAAAATATTTAAATCTAAATTCTAGATAAGATACTATTACTATTTTGTTCTACTACTAGGCTAGACCTACATCTGAGTCCAGTTAGATAAGACATATAAGTGGTGGATCTTGTCTGCAAGGCTAATAAAGCTTAAGCTAGATCTAATCTAGAAATAGCATCTATCTAGATGATCTAGATCATTAGGTTCTAATTAAACTCGTGACTGGTGACTGGCCTCTCATGATCAATGACCACTAGCAGTCACGCGCCTTGCGATGTAATAGACTAACCTAAATAAAGATGTCAATATAGGCTAATATTAGATCTAGAAACTTATCACTCCTGGCGATTTAGAATCTACAAATCTAGCTGAAAACATCAGTTTTGGGTCCACATAATACTTAGATCTAGATGTATATGAAATGTGTTCCTGGTACAAATCGAGAACAGAGCCTAGAAAATCAAGCCAAAAGTAAATTATGAACACGGAACAGTGCAGCCATGTGTCTGCTAGCCTATGCCTAGAATATACCCTAGATTAGATAGCCTACTATCCTCTGCTGACTTTAGTCGAAGTAACTTACTGGAGTAGTTCAATCCTTCCATTATTTGTGCCGTTGAATTGATGGCGGGGGGCTCTTTTACTAGCAAAAAGCTTCTGAAACAGAGCCATGATCAAATTTTCTTATCATTCTGCATTTTCACTATCACATGATTGTTGACAAAAATCTTGATTGTAGTATGTTGTTATCACGTGCAGAAATGCCTTTGTAATATCTTGACTCTGATTGGACGATATTAATATCTCTAATGAGTAAACGAAGCGGTGATTGGTTTAGAATATGAAGGTGCAAATCGTCACGTTTCGGTGGGTGATTGAGCCCTCTTCTCCTCAGCTTGTCAACTGTCAAACACACGAAAAGTACCTTGGCCTACCTAGATTGAGATCTAACTCATCTCATGGCCTTAATGAAATAGACAACCGAGAAGGGGCAAGGCCAAGTTTTTCGCGGGAATCCTAGCATCAAATTACAGCCGCGAAAAGATTTTTTTAAAAGCGGATAGCCTGGGACAACCAATACATTCAAGAGCCTATAAAATTTATGTTATTTCCGCAGCTATCCTTTACGAGTTTCTTTATTTTACTTTTTTAGTTAAAGTTATAACTTTGGGGCAACATTCTCTGATCTTACCTGAGAAAACCTGAGACAGTCCTACTCGATTCCTACCTCTACAGACAAACTAGAGTCGTAGAATTTTACATGATGATGCCGACGCGGTATGCTACAGAAGCAGAAAAGATTTTGTCTGAGTGACTATAGGAGAAACATTCGTCTGGCTATCCTAGATAAGGGATATATGTTTAACTAATCAGTATTATGTTTAAGCCTATACATTTTTACATATAAATTTATTATAAACTTTTTGTTTTGACTGCTTTTGACCCGTCTTCGTTTACCGGTAAGTCTTGCAAACGAACAAAGAGGTTTAAGATACCGATAGTCAACGAACTTCTTAAGCTCTCAGCAATTATTTCTTACCTTTCAGCTCACATACCCCTTAGTGTAGGCCTAGGCCGCCTCTACATGTACTACAGTAGACAAAGAAAGATCTGTTTGTTTTATTTCCAAAGTAACCCATTCACCTTTCGAAGACGCCGGAGTTTTAGTATCCCTAGGATAACCAATACATAGGCTTGTTTATGATACTCGGTACCTAGTGTAGCCCTCAGACTATAGAAAGTGTAGCCCAAGTGTATCGGCAAAGACTATAATTCCAAAATCTTTGTTATCGGCATTTGTAGAAGCTTATAAATGTGAGCGAGTGGGAAAAGTTTTTGATTATGCGTTGTGGTGACAGTTGGGTGCGTGACAGTTGGGTGCATTACTAACTTTTGTTTGTCTTTATTTCCTTTGCTTCTGATGACTTATCTATGCACAAGTCCTTTCATTCTGTCACTCCATAATTTATGAGGCACACACGTAAGGTTGGTTATCTGTATTCAGTAACTTTGAAGAGGAGCAAATTAACAATGTTCCAATGCATGACTTCTAAACTGTATTTAGGATCGCCTATATATGGGTTCACTAGATTTACTCAAAGGGTTTAACGCCTCTTTATATGGTTACTTAGCCCAGCCAAAGGTAGGCCTACATTGATGGCCTGAATGTACTTTCTTCACCTTCAGGGGTGGTCACGCTTTAAAAGCCTAGTTTGTTATGGCTTTCCTTCTCACTGCTGCAGACGGCAGGAATACCTCCTCAACTTGCTCTATTATATAATAAATTTCATCCATGCTTATAACTTAGGCTTCTCTGGGACATATCAGGTCTAACTCAACAAAAACTCTAGCTACTTCTTTTCTCTTCTCAGCTCCACCAGCCATAGTCTGCTCCTCAGAGCGATGTTTATATCTATGAATGCATCTCTTCAACTAATTTTCTTAACGACTTTCTTTCTCTGACTATCGGTCTGATTTGTCTTCAATACAAAATTACAAATCAACCATTTCACCGCTGCAACCACGAGACATGACGCTATCTCAACCACGCTGTAATTTCCACATAATTTACTCTAGTGGCCAGTATGAATTTTATACTCTTTATCAAAATCACCCTTTCTCTATCTTTCTCTCTGAAACATGCCCTCTGAGTTTAATTACTTGCTCGCCTTTCTCTCTCTAACTCACTACCCAGGATACTATTGTGACCAAAGAGACGACCATCAAAGAGACTATCGTAACCTACAACTTGAAAATAAGGAGAGTGGGGGGTTGACATAGACCAACCTAGCTTGAACTCGCGCTTTCTTCTCTTTTTATCTTTCTCTAGGACCAGAAAATAATAAGGTTAGAATGGTATGGAGCAAAGCAAGTACAGTATAACTACTATTACGCGTGAAAGACTGGGCCCGTTTCCATTTTAAAAAAGCAATTAAATGTTAGCATTTGAAAACAGTTCTAAGTGAACATTAAACTTGCTAATTACGACCATCCGCTATCATAAAGAATAGCCTACCGTTAGGCCTACTATTGCTCTTTCATCAGGTTATCTTCAGACCAAGACGCCTTTACATGAAATAGTTATGCGTCGTTATAATATTAATAGCATGCATATGTATTACGTTTATTGGTGTCTAGCTTAACCTGTCGTTTTTATTGTTGTAGTTAAGTAGCATGACGGGTGGGGGAGGGGGGGGGAGATAACAGTAATTTATTCTTGTACAACTATAAAGGCACGTGTAAATAAATCAAAATTAATTATCTTCATGCTGCACGTGTTGTAACAAGAACATACAAGACTGTGAAGTCAAGTGACGTCTTAAGGGTTTCGATTGAGCTTATCGTAGAATAATTTCGTATAACCATTGGTTTTGGTTTGTTTTTGTTTTTTTTTAGATTAGGCCTATCGGCTTTAAGACTAGATCTACTTGTTGGACTGAATGAGAGTGCAGCTGTATGGCCTGCTAAAACCACAGAGACACTCTTTTTTTTACTTCAGATTTTATAGTTGAAGAAAGATTTGAGCTGATAATTTTTTTAACACGATGCATGTACTAGACTAGACGTAGGAGCCTATAGCCTAAAGGATTAACAGTGAAAAATCCACCTCTTGGTGGAAGTTTTTTTTTTTTATCTCTTTCGACCTCGCAACACGTTTTTAAGAAGATCAATCTACACATCATGTACATGTCTGTAAAACTCATTCGGAACTTAATAGAGTTTAAGTGTCAAGACAAAAAAGTCGTCGTTTTATAATAGGACTATGATTATCATAGGGCCAACTACAAGTGTCATGTATATAACTCCTCCACGATTATAAAGTTAGGCCTACTACTTGGTGGAATTTTTCTTAGCCTCCTGCAGTGGCTAATTATGTTTCAACTTTCCAAATAGAAAGATACAGTAACTGTTTTGAGATGGCAAGCCCTATTTTTACAGCCTCTATGGAGCCATGTAATTAGGCCTGTGTAGTTTCTTGAAAGTGGCTTTGTACGTCTCTCCTTGCCGCATGATGTTTTAGGCCTACTAGTTTTTCATAGCTTTTAATATTTTTTAACTGAAAGTTCTAGTTTTTTTTTTCAGATTACATACATGAGGGCTACTTTAGATGTCGACAGCCCTTTTTCAAGTCGATGAAGGCACACATTTTCGGTGATCCCACTGAGATCTGGCAGCTCAAATTTGTGAGCCTACAGGGTAAAGAAAATTGTTACGATTCACAAAAAGCTTAATGGATGCTAAAGACTTTCCATAGCCATACACATACCCAGTATAATTATGCTTGAGGCTTACATTGAGTAGCCTGTTATCCACAATCTGCTCATACAAAATAATCCCTTCTTTCACCAAGTCGGTATCTACGCCTCCTCCCCCCCCCTCTTTTGGTGCGGTCACTTTCTTCCTTCTACTACTACTACTACTACTACTACTACTACTACTACTACTACTACTACTACTACTACTACTACTACTACTACTACAACTAAAACAACAACAACTACTGCTGCTGCTGCTGCTGCTACTACTACTGCTACTACTACTACTACTACTACTACTATTACTACTACTACTACTACTACTACTACTACTACTACTACTACTACTACTTAGTACTACTTAGTACTGCTATTTCTCAACTATTACTGTAGCTGCTGCTATAACTACCACCGCTCTGCTACCACTACTTCCAACTGCTACTTCTATTGCTAATAATACAACTGATGCTGCAGCTACAAGTAGGTCTACTACTTCTGCCTCTGCCACTTAATTAAATAAATTCCACTACCAGTAGCCTCCCTCCAATGGATTGCTACTTTGTCGCAGTGGTAGGGCTTGTGTACTCCAAAGACCTTGACGGTGATACCATCCAGGATGCAATCGTGGTGGAACAGCTGATGGAGAGGAGTCAGACTAGATGCAATCCACTGCTGCCTTGAAGTTCGCCATTGGTTTGGCAAAGGCTAACAGAGAAAACAGTACAAAAATCACAAAGAGCGCCCCTGCAGGTTGGGGGTCTGAGAAATATTTACCTGTCGTGAAGCTGCGTCAACGTAACGGAGGTTTTGGACCCCGAAAAGAGACAGTTGGCTATGGGCTAACAACCCACACCGTAAAAACAGCTTGTTACAGAGACGTTAACAAAGAACACTGAAATTTATCATATCTTGGGAGATGAAGGAGCCTCTGTACCTGCAGAGCCAATGAAGGAGTGTGGACAAAGCCGAAAGGACTCTACTCACCCGATAGCTTCTTCTTCGATCAAGTCTCTCCGGGTTGCGTCGTGGAATGTCCGCACCTTGTATCAAGCAGGAAAAACGGCGCAACTCACCACGGAAATGAAGCGCTACAGATTGCATATACTTGGAGTTAGCGAGACCCACTGGATACAGTCTCGACAGAAAACCCTTGGTTCTGGTGAACTAATTCTTTTTTCAGGTAGAGAGCACAACCAGCATTCCGAAGGTGTGGCATTAGGAAAATATGCACAGAAATCTCTAAGAGGATGGGAACCACACGGTGAGAGGATTATTATGGCATCATTTCAGACGAGGTCAAAGAACATCAACATGAACATAGTGCAGATATACGCCCCTACAAATGAAGCACATGATGAAGAAAAAGATGCATTCTATGATTTACTTCAAGAAGTCATGGACAAACTACCAAAAAAGGACATCAACATTCTGATGGGAGATGCCAATGCAAAGATAGGAAGAGAGAATACTGGCTATGATAGGATTATGGGTAGCCATGGTCTAGGTGAGATGAATGACAATGGAGAACGTTTTGCCAACTTCTGTCTATTCAATAAAATAATCATAGGAGGCTCAATCTTCCCCCACAAAAGAGTTCACAAGGCAACATGGGTTTCACCGAATAACGTGACAGAGAACCAGATAGACCATTTTTGTGTATCACAGAGGTTTAGACGATCACTCAATGGTGTAATTGTCCAAAGAGGAGCGGACATAGGTTCAGATCACCATATGTTGCTTGGAAAAGTGAAGCTACGCCTCAAGAAGCAAGGAAATCGAAAGGAAGTGCCAAGGAAACGATACCAAGTAAATCGCCTGAATGGTGCTACAAAGGAAGATTTCAAACTGTGCTTGAGGAATAGATTCCAACCTCTTGCCAGCCTTGAAGAAGAGGAAGATGTGGAGACTCATTGGTCACGGGTAAAGTCAGCTTTCACGGCTACTTGTGAGGAAGTTTTGGGATACCAAAAGAAAGAATACAATGAATGGATAAGCCAAAAGTCCCTCGACTTGATAGAAAGAAGAAGACATCTCAAGGAGCAGGTTAGTTCAAGTAGACAGTGGACATACATGGAACCATGTTAAGCGGATGGCCCAGGATAGAGAGAGATGGAGCGGCTTTGTTGATGGCCTATACCCTGCTCCAGGGTGAGAAAGGCAAAGAAGAAGAAGACCAGTACCCTAAGTTCGTCTGCTGCTGCTACCGCTATTATTATAATAATCCCATTCATGCTCATTATATTCCTCCCCATTCATAATGATTCATCATAATGATGGACACTCCGCTCTCTGCTCTTTTCGATAAAGGTGGCAGTGCGCTGCAGGTCCCGAAGTTCCCCATATTAGAGTTTCTAGTTCATGTCTGCCCAGATGCATGCCTCCTAAGTGTCTCGTAAGTCGAGCAGATTACCAAGTGCATGGTTGTTTGTGCCCCAGTGACGCAAGGGCATTGCTCCTGAGTCGCCAAACCTCAGTGTGTTGCATGAGGCGGTTGTAGCCTGTCCTAAGTCTGAAAATGACGATTTGTTCGAGGCGGGTGAGCTGGTATTGGCACTTGTAGTGGTAATAGGGATCCTTCTCGTTAAAATGTTGATAGTAAGTTTAAGGTCTGCAGGTTTTTTTTCCTCATGATATATTTGGCTTAAGAATTGCTTCTTCTTAAGTCTTTGTTTCCATGTCACTTCCTGCTCCATTCTTCTGTATGCAACATAGGTTAGTAAGAGTAGACGGCTATTTTGCAACCTTTCTCATATAATGTTCTGTTCTTTCGCTTCATTTTTAGTACTATCCAATTCTGTCTTATCGATTTTACCCTTCTTTTTTGCACCTAAAACTCTAAGTCTAAATATGTCCCCACTCCTCAAACTAAGTTATGAAACTTATTTTCCGCTTAATGCTTTCTATTTCTTTTTTTTTTTTTTTGCTTTGTTTTCCCATTCTCGTGCAGTTTCACTCAATCTCGCCAATGTTGTTGCTTCCTTAAGATTTCTAACTACCAGCCACCAACGAGCATGTCCTCTTTTTATGTTTGAAGCAGCGATGCTAATAGTACATAAGTAAAAAATTTTGCTGATAGATTACAAGTACATGTATATTCATATATCATTGCACGATAACACACACTCTCTCGCTTTTTTTTTCAATTTCAGTTTTAAGAAAAGTGACCTGTTAGGATTTCCGGAGTTATGAAAAGAGTAGAATTGCCCACTGTGATAACTGCAGATATCAAAACATTAGAGAGGCCGAATAACATTGCAGTAGGTAGCTAAGACAGATGGTTTTAGATCATAGATTATATTAATCGATAAATACATTAGAATCCTGATGAAACCAACACCTCATTACAAACAATGTGCTAACTTGAAGCTAGATTTGATACTACATGTACTAAATCATAGAGAAATTTTATACAAAGAGCGGTGAGTGTAAGTTTAAGCAAGAGTGTCCCCGAATTAAGTTAAGAGAACTTCACAGTAGATACATAGAGAGGACACTGACACAAGAACATTGCATTAAAAAGGATTGAGCGAGCGAGAGAGAGAGAGAGAGAGAGAGAGAGAGAGAGAGAGAGAGAGAGGGGGGGGGGGGGGGAGACAGACAGACAGACAGAGACAGGCAGGCAGAGAGAGGACATGGGAGAGGAGGCAGGGACATAGGCATAGAGACAAGCATATAACTGAAGAAAAACAAAAGAGGGGTGGATAAATATTTTTGCTTGTTTACAAGACAACAAGGCAGACCGACAGTATGTGT
>BMAT01013642.1:477394-497822 GCA_019649035.1 Elysia marginata | reverse complement strand
AAAATTCAGCTTTTTTTAAAAAATTTCAGTTGTTGCCCTTTGTAGTGATAGAGCATGAAAAAATAATCGGTGAAAAAATTGGGTAAGCTTATCCAAAAAAGTTTTCTACTTTGTTTTGAGATTATGTTTAAGTACACATTCAGGAATTTTGTAACATTTGGTTTGAAATTATCGAGAAGGAGGCCTTCGAAATATAGCATTTTTTTTTTTTGGGGGGGGGGGGGGAAACAATATGACGGTGTTGCCATGGCAACGGTATTATGAAAGAGGATGGTGTAACTGTAAGTTAAAATCAGCTAAAGCTTCAAATAATTTTATAGAGAAAGGGTCCCAGAGCTCCTGCCCCCCACCCTCCCTTTTTTTAAAGACATTTAAGATGATACATACCAATTCCAAATCACTAAACTGAATATGACATACGAGAAAGTAAAGAAAGATGTAACAAATGTCAGGTTTTTTTTTACTAGAAGCTTGACATATTATGTTTTTACCCTTTGATATTTTATTTTTATATGTGTATACTGAATCATCTAGCCACTGAGCCATGTTGGAATATGTAGGAATATAGGCAAAACAAATTAATATGGCAAACTGAGGGTTAAAAGTAATCATGAATTTAGTTAATAAGGCTTCTTATGACAAAAAATTATACACAGGGCACTCTTATTCTTAAGATATTTTTTCACATTTTTGTCTATTTCAAAAACTTTCAAACAAAGCGAGTGCTTATATTTCCCTTCTGGAATTCACTTTTATGTATTCGTCAACAGGAGACACCTCTCAAGACATCTGCTTAAATGACCGTATAACAAGACCAACTCCAGTTTGTTCAACCTACATGATTTCTCCTCTTTCACCACCATCAATGGGTTTAACCAGTCATGCCCATACAACACCAGCAAACCAACCTCCCCTGCAGTTGTAAGAACTTTTGGTGTTGTAAAATCGTTGATTTAAACAGTTTCTTTGGATGTATGTGTGTTAAAAGAAATTTTGTCATATCTTTAAGGCTTTGAAATTTGCTTTCATGACGTTTTGATCTGCAATGTGCTCATGAAATCTAAATTTATCTGCAGGAAAATAAAAGTATAATGTAAATGAAGCATATATAATAACTAGTGGGGGTACTCAGCGTTGCTTTGGGAATCAGAATAAAAATCTAAGGGCATCACTATAACAGATAGTTATGACAGCCTGTGCTTCCCATCGGTCAGTGGGTACATTAGAAAAGTGTAACACCGCCTAACGTTTTAAACATCCCCTCTGTGTTGCGACGTCCCCCTCTCCTACTTCTTCCCCCCCCCCCTCTCTCTCTTCCAAACTCACTCTCCCATCCTCTGTCTCTTTCTCTCTCTCCCTCCATTTCCCCTGAGTGTCAAATTTGAGCATTTTAAATGCAATTAATTATTTTTTTAAATATTCGTACCATTTACATTTACCCCAATTTAACTGTTCTGATGTTAAACCATTACTAAACTATTGTGAATAGCAAATTGCAATATTCACTGCTAAATCTAGATCTAAATATAGTTTAGAACTGAATGTTAGCGGATGCAATTAGGTCATGGGAAAATATCCCCCTCTCTCTCTCTAAACATCTCAAAAATATTTCCTCCTTTTCTGATCATTCTGTGTGACTCTCTCTCTCTCTTGTCACTTGTTGAATTATACCAATTCCTAATTGTAGTTTAGAAAGAGTCACATCTCATAGTAGTGAAAATGATAAAATAGCAATAGTTATGAAGTGAAAGATCACAATTAGAAGTAACAGATTGCTATCTTATATATGTTGCCATACTTCAATTTCCATGGACATCGAAACGACATTTATTTATACTTCCTCCTATTGTTGAGCCTGCGGGCATTGGTGTCTATTGTGGATATTTTCTTCTCTTTTTTTCTTTTAAGAATTCGCAATTATCATCGGGTCCTAATTAATTGTTCTTTTTATTATTATCATAATATTTACTATGTTTGATGTTATTAGATTATATCAGTTACTACATGTTTTTTTCTATCTTTCTTATTCTCAACACCATTATCATCATCCTCGTCGTTATCATTTCTTTTTTAATGTTGTTTTTTACTACATTTCATTATCATTTTCACCATCTTTATCATCATCTTTATTACTCATCATCATCAACATCTCTGACCATCAAAAACATCTACAACGACATCATCATCGTCATCATCATCATCATTCTCTCTCACCGCTAAATGTGTTTATTAACAATGTTACTTTTTTATGAATGTTCATCATGTTATCAAAATATTTTTCTAACTGTGCTTAGCTTGCAATTGATTTTCAATTTATTTAGTTCCTTTGATTGTTTCAAGATATTTCATTATGTAAAAATATCATGCTTGTATTTAACGGCCAAATGAAAAAAGGCACTGTGCCTAATTTGCTACCGTTGTAAAATAAAATGAAATTCAATTCAATTCTCTCTCTCTCTCTCTCTCTCTCTCAATGTCACTGTAGATTTCTTCCTCTTTTTCACCTCAATATAGGGAGATAGATGAAGATCTGTAGATCTATAGGCCTATTCCTAATTGAATTTAGATGGGCTATCTGATAGCTTGAATGAAGCCATTGAAAGTTAGAAGAAATTGATCATATCTCTAGATCTAGAGATACACAGGACTTTTGTTACCTTTATTTAACTTAGAAATTAATGCACACCTGTTTTCATTGACATGCAAATCTAAGGCTGTTTGATTTGTATCTGGCCTAAGGTGACTTTAGGTTTCATAATTATGATTTTTCAGATGAAGATCTGTAGATCTATATGCCTATTCCTAGTAGAATTTAGATGGGATCTCTGATAGCTTGAATGAAACCCTTGAAAGTTGGAAGAAATTGATCATATTTCTAGATCTAGATATACATGATAAAGTTTATCTACACTGCAATACATGCATAGCCATAGTAGGCCTAGAGCTAGATTTATCTCTACAGACAGCGCTAAAAATCTGATGCCAACGGAAAAGTGCAACCAAGATCTAGATCAGATCTAGATTCTAGAACCTTGATGTTGAACGCAAAGCAGTCTAGAAATCTGATACCAACGGAAAAGTGCAACCAAGATCTAGATTCTAGAACTTTGATATTGAAAGTAAAGCCCCATGAAACATTCAAGTAAAACCTGTCATGGCTAGAGGCTAGATCTAGATTTTTGTGGTTGGGATTTCGGTCCCAAATAAAAAAAATTAAAATAAAATCGCCGTCATCGTTTTTCGTTCTAAAAAGTAGTCTAAAACCATTCTGAGTATGCCTAGAATTGTTAGGCGAAAATTGAAGGCCGTGCGTTTTGGCGTCCATAGCAAAGTTACAAACACACACACACACTCACACAGACACACACAGGGACATTTCACATTTATATAATAGACTCATTTATTACTGTGGGTGAGATTGAAAACTCTCCTAATAGATTCTTGCCTTTGCATCACAGTGGAAACCTCCAAAATCTAAGTCTGAAAATTCAAAGTTTTCTTGATTTGATCTCATAATTCGAAGTAAATGTGGTTCAATTCTCTTAATTAAAACCTTGAATTGTGGCCTAGAGAAGCTTACACCTCTGATCACAAGAAGTTTTCTCCTAAGCCTGAAAGTCTTTGATAAACACTTACTGACCAAGCTGACATCTTAGAAATCATACTGAAATGTCAATGGCTCATAAAAGAAGTTTGTTTTTACTTAAATGCAACTGTGGGGTTAGAGACGAAGATGTTAACGTAAGTAAAAGGACAGAAAAGACTTGGTAAATAAACTTTATTCTTTGAATATGATTAGATTTTTTCCCTTCATTTGTAAGAGATTTGAGTTATGAGGTTTCTACCATATTTTTAATTAGTGTGTGATTATTACTTCTGAACCCCTCATTTATGAATCTCAGTTTAAAGATGAGTCTAGTCACATATTTTAATTTTTATTAAAAAATTTTATGATTTAATTTGGGCAAGGTGTATATAGCAACAATAAAAATATGTTATAACATTGTAAAAACCAAAATAGAATAAATTTTGTTACAGTGCAGGACAATTTTTACAGAGCCATTTTCGAGAGCATCTTATCTCACTCAATTAATGTTTCGTTTGATAGAACAGCAAAACAGGGCACTACAAGACTAAAATCAATTGCCATGAATGCATAGAAGTTAAATGGTTTGAACCTACGATCTCTTGAAAGTTTATTTGAAGAAAGATTATCAGTCAAACAGAAAAGATCTTGAAAGATGTCACACACCCAGCAAGGAAGTTCAACGATTTGTAAATAGCTTTTTTCTATAAGACAAGACAATTTTTAATAGTTTAAGAGTTAAGAGATTGCAGTGAAATCCGGATAAAGTCAACACTTCTGAACCAAAAAATGAAGTGTTGAAAGTGAGTTTGAACGGGAATCTAAGTTTTAAAAAAAAAACTTTCTTAGCCCTTGATAAATTAAATCTCTTAAGTTTCCTGGGGATATATGAGGAAACAACTTTCAGCTATCTTCAACATTAAAAAAAAAAATCAATGCTTTTATTTCCTGTATAAAAAAACAGGTTACAAGTTCAATAACAAATTTTTTTCTTTGTTAGTAAGGCAGAAAAAAAAGAAGACTTTATGATCCTCATAATTATTGCACTTATCTGCATGTACTTTAAGGAACATTCCGCCATCAGTGCCATCAGACAAGGTGAACAACATAGATGTACCTGTTGGTATTGCGGAGGGACAGCTATCTTTTCAAGAAGTACCACCTTCAGTTTCATTGCCCCATGCTTTACCTCCAGTTGACAACCCTCTCTCCACAATGCCACAATCAACAAACTCAAGAATTACTTGCAGTTCTGGTATAGAAGGTAAAACTCTTCTCATTTACGATAAGGCATGATTCATTTTTCTTTTCTTTCAAACAATGTTATGAAGCACGATGCAGGCACTGTGAAGCGTTAAATTCGATTACTGCAATAATAAAGTCTGGCAACCTGTCCAAACGGGTTAATGTAGAAAAGTTCATATAACACTGTGGTTTACACCCCTTTAAAGAATGCATTTTTCTGAATCTCCAAATGCTAAAGATTGCATAAAGTTATCAAAATTTTGTGGAGAGATATTATAGCTTTTTAAAAAATTTAAAAAGCATTTTCTCAAATTCAAACTTCTGACATCTGGCTATGTTGGACCAGCCACAAGATAGATATACTCATTGTTTATCACAGGCACAGTCCGCAAAAATGCTCGTAGGAGGTGTAGCCTTACCTCTATCTGTCTATTTAATTAGCGGGCATAGCAAAAAATTCAAAAATGAAAAGAAATTAATTTCTCCATAATTTAGGCTCAAAATGACCAGATTTTGGTACATGTTCCTAGAATGATGCATTACCCTACCTATCAACACAAAAATTGAGGGTGGGGGGTGGGGGTAAACATTTTCTGAGCCTGTAAGGGTTGGTAAAAAATTTCTCTACTTTCTAAATATAGGATTATTATGATTTCTGTTATTATTATTACGATGTTATCAGTATCAAATAGTCTGTCTTTGTTTTTTTAATATTTAGTTAAATCCAGATTACTCAAACCTGGATAATTTGTGTACTTGTTAAATTTGAAGTATGGCTATATTACTGATCTTATTTCTCTTACTATGGATAATTCAAAGTTAAACTTTATCTTCATTGATCTGAAGTGAGTGGTAAAGTTAATTTTTTTATTCTGTCTTTTTGATGCTCACTAGATGACACTACAGTATCAAACGCTTCAGTCAGAAATGCTCTAGGATCTGCATTGATGAGTGCCAGGCCTGTGTCAGAGGAAGGGGCTGCAGTTCAATATCGAGCAGGTGGGTGCAGGCTATACTTTTCTATGGGTCAGATAAAAGGATGGTATAAAGCGATGCATTGTGCTTCCAACATATTGAAAACCTGTCGGAATGCAATCTCTCCCCTTTACTCTTCCACGGAAGCATGAAATAAATTTAATTTAACTGCTGATTTTTTTAAATAATGAGGAAGAAATTTATAAGTCCCCTTTTTCGCCTTTGGATCCTATTATTTGTTTTGGAAATTATGACAACTCATATTTGTAATAACAAGAACATCTAAAGCCCAACATAACCCTCCTTGTTTAAACATCTAAAACTGGACGTCTGTTGCTGTCCTAATTATAAAGTTAAGATATGCAATTTTCTCACTCTCCACTTTCTCTGTTTCTATTAAAAAATCCTAGAGGGTCTTGTCTCCTCAAGAGTTTCCTGCCAAAAAAAATGTTCTTGGTTGCCTTTTATATCAGTGATACAGTTTAGTGCGGCTATACTCTTTTTCATTTTAAAATCATGTTTGAACTAAAAATGGTAATTACAAAACTTGCTCTAATAAGAGTTTTCGAGAAAACAAGAGTTCCTCATATTACCAATTTCTCTTATATATCTCTTTGGTATATCATATGAATATTTATCTGTTTTGGCAAATTTGAATAATTTATGTGTGTCTAATCCTCTTTTAATTTAGGTTTTAATAGCAACCTCAATCATTAAGATATAATAAATATCACCACCATCCCCTTGAATTCTTTAACCAGTAACAATACACATCAAATAGGAAGCCAGTGCAGTAAATAGCAGCTATCTAGTTACATTTCTATGTAGTTCTGCAACCAATATTTCTTTCCTTATAATCAGAGGTGATTATTTTATGTTTTGTTGTAAATTAGACTTTAAAATATCTCCTTTTATAACTCAGTCTTTTTTGTTTCTTTCGAAATTTTTTAGGCTCCTCTGTCTTGCATCACAGCGAAAGCCGACACTCCCTCAAGTCAGAGATTTCTCTTGATTGCCAAGTGCGAAAACTACCAAAAAGCATCCTTATGTTTATAGCTATTGAGATGAAAAACAGTTGGGAGGATCTAGTTGAGCTGTATGGCTGGAATTATCATGAAACTCAAAACTTTGCCACAAAGAATCCCAATGATGTGTTTTTAGCTTTGCTGAAGATAGCTCCTTTTCAAACATATACATTGAGCCAATTCCAAGAAGACCTAAAATTTCTTCCTCGCGAAGATTTGCTTCTTGACTTGGACGAAAAGATTAAGGCTCATAATGCACAAGCACTGAGTAATTCTTAAAATCACCCAAGGTTCTTTTATTTAAATGCCGACTTTTCTTTTATCTGAAATTGCCAAAAACATTACAACACTTACATCTGAAAATGAAAGTGTAAATTTTAGAAGATTTTGGTCTGGTACAAATGTGTGACAACATCACAAAATAGTCTATTTGCAAATCAGGACATTTAGAGCTAGATCTATATACATTGCTTGAAAGATCCATAGATGAAAAGATTACTTTAATATCTTTATTATGATCTAAGTTGTTGCATTTAGAAGATAAAAAAACCAGTGAGAACCATTCCCAAGAAAATGTGGAAAAACACATTTGAAAGTTAAAAGATTATAAAGGATTTAAATGGATGATAAACCAATGCTCTACTTGTATATCTTATTTCCAGCTATCATTTCAATCGTTTTGTTGTTCAGTATGATGAAATAGATTATAAACTTTCCATATAAGCCAAGAAAAAATTTTTGTGAAATTTTGACCCTCTATAGAAATTATCAATTTTCTCAATTTGAATATCACTGTGACTCAACTTATTTTGTGATGCTGTTACCATACAAAAATTGTTTGAGCTGTGTTTTTTTTTTCAGCTATATTATGTACACCAAATTATTTTGGATGATAACTGGTGGTTATTTCTAGATGACGGTTATTAAAAAAACAACACAAAATATTGATGGTTCTCATCTACAAAAGTATCAGTTGCTTGTGGGATTTAACCAGTCCTGTGCATAAAATCAAATCTGAAATTTAGACATCAATACTTAATTTTAAGGTGCAATATTATTGTTAGTAAAATTAAGGTACAAACAAAAACAAAAAAGTAATGAACAATTTGAACTTAAATAGGCCTACATGAAAATGAAATATCAAACCAGGAGAAAATAAAGATAAATAGTGTTTTTATATAGGTCCTAATCCACTAATGCTCTGAGTGCTTTACATGGGTTCCCCAACAAGGATTTTCAAACCAAGTTATCTTCTGAATGCACAGAGGAGCAATAGTTCAAGTGCATCACTGGCACACTGACAAGATATTTCACTATCTATAGCCGGCTTCTTATTTGACACCTGAGTGCAATGAAGAAATGTGAGCCTTCTCAAAGACTATATGTGTCGTATCTGCAGTACTAGGGGTTCAAACTGCATGTTTTATATTATGAATGCTTCATAAAGTCTTTGCCAAAGGCAGGCGGTGTGGCCGAAAAATATATTTCCTAACACCCTTCGATTTTTTTAACCTTAGACTGTCAAGGGCTAGAGGACTTCTGCTTATAGGCTGGGCTCATCGTTGACGGCACTATCAATACAATCAAGTCTAATTAATTCAAACCTTTATAATACAAATATTGTGGGACCAGGTAAATGGGAAATATCCGGTCTAGATTATTTTTTTCTCAATTGGCCAGGTTTCTCCATTTGCCGATCTACCTGAAATTTTAGTTTCAATTTTTGTCATGTTATAGATAAAGATAACTGGTTTGGTTTCTTTTTTGGAGTGGTAATTGATGACATATTTTGGACATGTAAGCGGATTAGAAAGATTTTATGGTTTTGATAGTCGGGATTCATCTCTTTATTCATAGAACAGAATGACAAAGGTTGTATTGCAAACATCTAGCATTAATATGGCAAATACGTTAGCATTAAACTAGACCTGTCCAGGTAAATGTTGTGCTTGCCTGGCCATGAATGATTTGATCAAAATCCTTATACGAGTAAACAAGTCTGTCTATAGGGTTGTGATAGGCACCAGCAGCTGTCATAAAATTGTTTCCTTTGTGAGCTGTGATGATATTTCTTTGTTTCAGTGGAGAAACATAACAGCAACAGAAAACAACCACACCATAGTACTGACGATCTTGTTGAAGACTTACATTAAATATAGGTGACACATTTTTTAAAATTTCTCAATGTTCGTCTTTTTATTAAAGAAAATTATTTTTGTTGGTTTTTCCATAATATACATGTATATTTTATAATACTAGCTTCCCAATTTGCTAGGTCCCTCTTTCCACTTAAGAATAAGTGAGTAATTTATTGAGAAAGAAATCTGTTTCTTTCAAAGCTTTCCTCGTTTCCTGGGTTTTCCAATTATCATGGTCTCTGATTCCAAGGTCCCCATGTACTTGGCTCAAATTATTTTCATATTGCCGATTTTATCCTTCTTTCGTAATTGGATACTGATAATTTGAATTTAGGATAATTCAAATTAAATTTTGTCACTGTGGGGTATTTGATCAAACAAATCGATACTCCCTTTATTGCTTCAGTTCTTTCTTGATTTTGCTCCGGTTTAAGGATTTCAGAATAAGGCCTTGTTCAGAGTTATTGGTCAATTGAAGCCATGTGCTTGTGTTTGATCACCCAAACTGCAGCTGTTTTTTGAAGTAATGATTTAGCTATTAGAGCCACTCTGTCCCTTTTCCTTTCACAAAAGTCTTTCAGGTTATCTCTGCTCTTACTTAAGCATGATATCTTCCTGATGCTGGAACATTTTAGTTTGTACTGGAGAAGATGCTCATCATTGGTTCTGTGAGGACCCGGCCTAATTTTATATGTTTGGTACTCAGGAATAGTTCAGAACATATGAGGTGTTGTACAATCACTCATAACCCTGCCTTTTTATCTGTCAAAAGATTTTGTCTGACCAACAAAAAATATAAGTTGTTTGGCTCTCCAAGCACTTCTCTTGACTACTTTGGGGTGAAGATCATGGTTGGGGGTTCATGTGTTCTTGTAATTTGTTCTAAGTATCCTAGAATGCTCTCAGCTTGTTCAAAGTATTGAAATATAGAAGTCCTATCCCATTTCAATTTGAAAAAAGAAGGCTAGAAAATATCTGTGGACTTTGCTCCTTTAGTTGATTTTTGTGCTTGGTTGCAATTTTCAGTTTATTTTTTATAGAAATGCAAGCATGATCTGCTTTAAAATATTTAGGAAATAATTTTTTTCTTTGTTAGGCAGCAGAATGGTTGACCTTTAGTTGAAAGAGCTTTCTCATTTTATATTTTGTTTCTTTTTAAGAAAATTAGGATTATTGTGTTATAGAGGCCTCTTAGAACAAATATTTTGTATGTTACGGGGTGGTGGCAATATTTTAAAATGTCTAATCATTTATTTCTATTGATTTTAAATTTGGAATCTGAAATATTAGCGGTTTTAATAATGGTTTGTGGAATTAATTTAAAAAAAAATAATTTTCATTGCTCTTTCTTTTTTTATCTGTGGAATGTAGTTTATCTTTAGCTAAAAGCAATGAGCTTAACCCTTTCGTGACGTAAGGTAGGTCAATGCCTATGACGGAGGCTATTTTGGTTAGCCATCGCGCTATCTGTCTTTATGAGCCCTCTATAAAATGACGTACAACGTTCGTCCTGTGGGTCATGGCTAACACTGAAAATCGGTGATTTTAGGACGCACGGTGTACGTGGGGACGGCATCTTGTCACAAAAAAGTGGACGTACGGCGTACGTTACACTTCACGAACAGGTTAAGAAAAGGTATTAGTCCCAGGCATTCCTATGGATTAAAGAGAATTTCATGTATTTATTTTTGTACTAGATTAATCTGTTTGATATAGTATTTAAGAATTTTATGTTTGGCCCTAGCAAGAGTAAAAGGACTTGAGAGCATTGATGAAAGGAGTTTGTTTCAATGTCTTGCTGTGATACAGTTTTTTCTTTTTTGGATGTGCATAGTTTAGTCTTAAGTTTTATATTTCTCCATTACTACCTAACCCCATCCATCACCCTCATTCATACCCTGGAACTTGTTGTCAGAAACTCAAACATTGTATTGTTTGTCGGTTAAAAAATGTGCAATAAATATTCAGAGTGTGTGTGTATGGGGGGAGGGGGGGTTCTAATAAACTTACTCTATTGATGTATCGTCAATCAAATTCCCTTTAGTAAATCAAAATTGTTAAGTATTAAGAGAGATATATATATATCTACACCGTATATATAAGTTTGTAGTGTTGCTATGTGTGTCTGTGTATTAGAGTTTCACGCCTCACAGACAGTATGCTAAGGTCCGAAAATTTACACAGCTATTTAAACCAATCCTGTATGCCTGCTAGGTGTATTTTTTTAATTCATTTCAGGTCTAGGAGAGCTTATTTTCAAAATGTAAAATCTGAATTGGAGTCAGCGCCTAAATCTACATTTCAAGCCTAGCCATTACTAAAGCTTAACGTTTGTACAATAAAATAGTTGTTTTCTATGACCTTTATTTCAATTGATGTTGAACCATGCCTTTGAAATTACCGCTACAGCTTTAAAGTTCACATTCGTTTATCACAGCTTTTCTGTTTGAAATTTGAAACAACCAAATGTAAAAACTTACGCTTTAATGTGAAAAATTCTAGAATAGATCTAGATCTACAATCTAGATGAAGTGTTTAAAACTTGACTCAGTTCTAGAAAATAATTTAGATAATCTGGATTTCAGATCTAGATCAAGACCTAGAAGCCTTTTCAACAGAGTCTAGATGTAGGCCTAACTCAAGCTTTGCTGGGATTTTTTTTTTCGTTTTATACTCTGCGTGTTATGTTCACTTCCATTTTTAGGAGATAAAGGCCAAGATGTTGCGTCGTAAGGATAGGGAAATTGAAAACAATAATGTATAAAATTATAGAAATTTGACAACAAATAAAACAACACAGGGAAATGCAAGAGTTGATAAAGAAATGTGTTTAACTTTTATTCACCCAAAAAGATATGAAAGCAGAAGAAAATCCATAATTAAATTACATTGTATAGGGCCGGCTTCGCAAGTTCGTCATTGAATCTAGATTAGAGTTACACTCACAGAATAGATAAAGTTTCTAAAATTTGACTTAACTCTTGAAATTTATCTAGATAATGTAGGGTCAACATCTATATCTAGAAGATTATTGGTTTAGATGGAACCTAGGTTTTGCGTGAGTTTTTGTTTTTGTTTGTTTTAGGCTCTGCAGGGCATAGTTACTTCCATGTTATAGAAGTTTTAGACCGAGATGTTGCTTCGTGAGGATTATGAGAAAGAGAACGAACTAGGGACCAGTATTATATAAAAATACATAGCATTATGAAGAGGGTAAAACAGTAGCCCAATCGGGGAGGATAAAAATAAGATAAAGAGAATGTGTTTTTACTGGGGAAGGGGGGGGGGGGTCGAGGGCAGCTGTAACCAGAGAGATGATTTTGAGGGATTAAGAAAATTTATGATGAGATGCAAATTGATCAGTTTAAAGTTGGACATCCAATACACAATTATGTGAGGAAATGAAGAAAAAAGGCAAAATAGTGCATAATCAATTTTTTTAATCACTCTGAAGCCCATTGATTTTTATTTTGTTTTGTATAAACCAATATGCTGTGCCAGAATTTTAAACAAATCTCTACAATTCATTACAAAGCACCACCACCAAAAAAGGAATAGATTGCCAATTGTTTACTATCTTTAACGTCATCAACTTTTTATGTATCCATTTTAAACTTCCATATGTTTTTATAGACTTTGATGAGAATGCTATTTAAAGACTATGAACTACAGGATTGGTTCTTTTTCATTCATTAATGCACATAACAACTTACATGACTGAAGTTACTTCTTTATAGATATTATATTGTTATTGTTGCTTTCATTCATCTGAGATTTTATGTTCGGCTTTGCTTTATGTTGATTCTATATTGTGGTTTTTATTTGCTTTATTTGTTTATATTTTAAAAATGTGTAGGGGTCCCACAAAATGAATGTACATTCGAAATTTTTTAATGGTATTATATGCATCATTTGAAAGCCCTTTAAAGCTCTCAAGATGGTGGACAATTTATTTTGATATCTCAATTAGGTCTTGAGCTATTGCATTTGAAAGACAATGAATCCAACAAAGCCTGATTGAAAAAAATGGAGAAAACTTGACATGGTGTAAAAGCCAAAAAGGCATTACCATATGTTCTAAAAGCCTTTAAGACAGATTTTTAACATTTTTTATTGATTTTATGAGTGGATTTGATGAAAAACATAAAGCACTTTAAAATTACACCAAAATAAATTTTAGTACCGCTACAAATTTCACCAAGTACTTAAAAACATTCAATTTCTTGATTTGGCCTGCAGTGATGTAGACTCATGTGAGCGTTACACAAATAGGTCCTATTTATCTAACTTTCGCTCCCCATTCTACACTATCAAAAAAAAGTTTAATAAAAATAAATAAATGAACAAATAAAAATAAATACAGGAATTTGCTTAGAGATCCTGACACACTTTACATAAGTTAGCTATGATGCTTTGTTCTTTTTTTATTCATTGCAAGTGCTGTATGCAAACACATGTAATAGGCATATTGTTTTGTGTTTTTCTAGTTGCTAAATGTTGTAGTCTTTTCAGCCTACTGTAATTATTGAATCTGAGAAAAAAGAAAGTTCAGATGATGGTTTATATATTTGTTTATGTGTATGTAATCAATTATACCATTTAGCAGTTTTTAGGCAATTATGATAATGAATTGATACAGACTTCTCTCATGTGTTTTGTATGTTTTTAGTTGCTAATGTGTAAACCCCAGCTGTCTCTATGAAGGGCCTATCAAATTAACTTTTCAGGCTCGTGGATGGGCAACGTGCCATAGTTATTTTATAGGTGGCGTATAGCAAATTCAAATTGATGGTTTCCCTTAACATAAAACTAAAAACAACAGATTTTGACATTAAGAGGCACTGCAACTTTCTGACATGATTATTAATCAAAAGACTTGATGTATTCGTTTTAATTACATACAAGGCTGCAGGGAGCTAGAATGTGATTATCATGCTTTAGACCATGTATTGTGGTCAGATTGGAGAAACTTTTCATGCCCTGCAACCCCATGATCGCTGACAACTTAAAACCTTATTCCTTTATTTTTTTACCCCATATCATGTGACCTGGCATGAGAAACAGGCTTCTGAGTTAGGAAAACGTTTGAAAGTTTTACTTTCTCCAAGAAACAAGAGAACAAAATAAATTTACTCACAAAAAAGGAGTAAATCACGATAAAGGTATTTAGCTTCAAAATTTTGGTAATTTATAATTTTTTAATTCACCTGACTCTAACAAAAAACTAGTTTGCATTTAGCTATAAATATGGTTGCTTGTCTGTAACCAGGTTTTGTGTTAGAAGTTACATTTACCTGTTATTCATAATGCTCTCTCTTCAAAACACACCCTCTTGTGATATTTGTTTGTTATTTATATTGTAGAAAATGTTATATAATGTTATTTCATTATTGGGCTGTAAGCTTGTTTGAGGACTATTGAATTAGCCTGGCAGAGTGGTTAGGGCGTCAGACTCAAGATCTGAAGGTCACAGGTTCAATTCCCGACCATGCCATGTTCTAATTTCCTTGGGAAAGCAATATACCCTAACTTTCCCCAGTCCATCCACCTGTAAAATGGGTACCCAGCTACAGGCAATTCTTGAATTCGTGATATGCGCCTGAAACACCCTGCATATGGGTTTAATTAAAGTGGCCTTAAAATGTACCGGTCTGCTAGGGCATTAGTGGCGCTGCTCTATGCCTGAAAGGGTTTAACATAGTGTATAAAATAAAAATATAAAAAAATAATGACCTAAGATTTGCTAAAGATATATTGCGAAAAAGATTGCTGATGATGTGTATATGTTTGGTTTTGTAGCAGCAGTATTTTACATCTCTAGGAGATAGAGACGAGATCTTGCTCAAAAAGATATGAAATCTGGGAACAATGTAAAATGTGTATAAGAGAAGAAAAGCAAAAACAAGACAATTCTTTATTAATATATAGATACTTAATGAAAACTGGATACTTAATGAACACTGGAAGCGTCATATGTTAGGTTTTTTTACGTCCATTACCAAGAGTGTTAGTTCTAAAAATGAACTTCCCCCTTTAAGGGCAGATGGCGTTTCTAGGATTGATGACTTAGTAAATCTATATCTGCAAAGATGTTTCCATTTGTTTCAGCCTTCACTAACAGTATTGATCCAGTCTTGTTGTATACGATGGCAATGATGTAATAAATTTTCTATGCAAAATCAGGAAAGTCTTAGATTTCCTTGATAGAATGTACATACAATTATGTTGTGGTGTCACATTTTTAAAATATTCTGTTGCTGCTAACCTGATTTCTTAGATTGGTGCTGTCAACCTTTGTAAAGTTAATTTGAACTCAAGTTGGTCAAGAGTATTAACTTTGCAATGACGTCTCACAGCCTTCAACTCCAATCATTGTTTTGCATGCCAGCCTTGTTCTAGACTCAACAGCGAATTTGAACTAATATTCTATCTCCATATAAAAAAATGAATGCTACCTGAAAAGTCGAAATGGCTAACCTCTCTTGTGTGTAAAATTCATAAAGTAAATAGTATAAGGGTCCTACAAAATGAGTCTACATGTGGTAATTTGTGATATGGAATTAAATACATCTTTGAAAGGCCTGTAAAAGCTCTTTAGGGCAGTGAAAATTCATTTTGATATCTTAATAATTAGGTCCTGAGTCATTGCACTTGAAAGAGAAAGAAATCAAGAAGCCTAATTTAAAAAGTGGAGAAAAACGAACTTTAAGTTTTCATATTTTAAAAGCCAAAAGTGCATTACTGTGCGCTGAAAAAAGTTGCAACACATTTTCAACGTTTTTTCGATGGTCTCATGAATGGATACGATGAAAAACATTTTCAAAATTTCGACATTATGCATTATTCACAGATGTGGTCTATATACCACCAACGCGACACAGGTTATCGACACTCTTACTTCACAAGTCCAAGAACAAGAAAAAAAATCATCCTGTAAAATAATATTAGGTGACTTTAACCATTGTTCACACTTCACTTACAGCGCATTCACTCACTTCTGTTGATGTGTCTCTCACCCAACAAGAGGAGACCAAACGCTTGATTTGTGTTATTGTAACATTCCTGGTGCCTACAAGACTTAGTGTCTACCAGTACCACTCTCATCGCTAGGAGACTCCAATCCTAACAATGTGCAGCTTACACCAAAGTACAAACCATTATTGAAGCGCTCAAACTTCAAAGCCAACTGTGAAAGTAGTGAAAAAGTGGACACCAGACGCTACTCCACAGCTTCAACAATGCTTTGAGGAGATGGGCTGGAATGTGTTCATAGAATGAATTAACTGACACAGTTTCATCATACATATAGTTTTGTGAGGAAAATATCATAAAGTCCGAGATTATTGAAGTGTACCCGAATAATAAGCCATGGGTTAGTAGAGAATTAAAGGGGGTAATTATCAACAAAAACAATATATTTAAAGAAAACAATAAAGAAAAACTATAAAATCGATTGGGAAATCAAACTAAAGATCAAAGAATGTAAAGAGAATTGCAAAGAAAATATGAATCATATTTTGAATCAGGCAACTCAAAACAAACTTGGGAAGGATTGAAGAATATGACTAGCTATGAATCTTCGAAAACAAGTGTGAATGTGGAAAACGAGAGTGAATATTATCAATATGTGAATTATTTGAAATAGTTCTGTGCCAGGTTTGATAGTTTGGGTTTAAGAAAGAACAAGGTAGTTTGAGAAGTAAACTGAAAGGAAACGTCTCTGAGGAATTGTCAGACCTTAAAATAAATCAATATGATATAATAAAAATTCTGCTGAACCTCAATGTAAACAAATCCTGTGGTCCTGATAAAATTAAAGGTAAAATTCCTAAGACAAGTGCCTATCAACTTGCCACCATATTTACTTGCTTTTTAAATCTTTCCGTTCAGACTAATACAATACTGTACCAACGTGATGAAAGACAGCAAGCATTGTTCCAATACACAAAAAAACTTCCATAATCCTCTATGAATGACCTAATACAATGTACCAATCGCATTGAACCCCTAACTTCAAATGCTTTGAAAAAATAATGCTTTCTAAACTTTTGCTCCAAGTTGGCCAACTACTAGATCCAATTCAGTATGCATACAAAGCTGATAGAAGCATAGAATATGCTGTTTTTAATATTTATCTATGATCTTCTAAAACACATGAAACTCCTAAAACATATTCCAGGGCACGTTTTAATTGATTTTTCGAGCGTCTTAACACCAACCAAACATTAATTTTGATGAATGAAAAATTACTTTCGCTTAAAGTTTCCCCTTAATTGGCCAACTAGATACTTTGATTCCTTCCTGGATGATCGCAACATGTTTAACTGAAAGATAATATTTCTAAAGCTATAACAACCGTGCCAAAACTGATGCACCACGGGGCTGTGTTTTGTCCCCCGTTATTCGCACTATCTATACCAATGATTTTAGAAGATCATTTCCCAACCTCAACTTAATTAAATTTGGATACAACTCCTAGACAAGTTCGTCGGCTGGTGTGAAAACAATTTTCTTATGGGGAATGTAACAAAAACAACAGAACTTATTGTAGATTTCAGAAGAAAATGTAGCGAAATTCCACCCTTGCAAATTAATAACCAAAATGTTGAAATTACTGATTTTATAAATGTATATCTAGGCCTAGTGATAGATAACAAACTGAACTCAAAATTGCACGTGGATGCATTGTACACACGAGCAAATCAGCGTTTGTAGGTACTTCTTGCGAAAGTTGAGATCATCTAAGATAAGATGCGAGCTTCTGAAAATATTTTACATCACCACGATTAAAAGCATGTTGACATTTGGGATAACAGTTTGGGGAGGAAGTATAACTATGCACTTAAGATAAAAATTGAACGGTATAATAAAAAGTAACAAATAATAACACAATGATGCCTGCTATCATTCGAATTAGTAAATTGAACAGGAGTCGCAGTAGAGCTGTGTAGATAAGCAAGTCAATTTTTTTAAGTAAGGTAAATATTTTTAGAGCTAAAATATATACCTTACTTTAAAAAAAAAATGACCTGCTATCATTCGATGAGCTCTGCTCTATTAATGTTATTAGAAAGAGCTTTAAAAAAATGGGCGACAAAGCTCACGCACTGAGTACTGCTTGCGAAAGATCCCAAAGATCAGCGCGCTTATTATCCATTAAATGTAGTTTGGTTGGTTTTTAAAATTTGTAACGTCCCTGTCAACTTTGAGATTATACCAGAGACGGCGCTGTGGACAATTGAAAGCGTACTGCTACACTGTGATATAAGGATCGCTTACGTACACCACACCCAGTCACATTATCCTGACACCGGGCCGACCAGACTTAACACTAAATTCATAATACCAGACACTAGGCGGATCAGCTGCTAATATCACTTTTAAAGTTCTTGGTTTGACTCGGCCGGGGATCGAATTACGTACCTCCCGATCTCTGAGCATGTGTCTTACCGCTAGGCTACAGAGCCGGTCTATGAAAATAAATCTAAGACTGAGAGATACTGGAAGTCAATTATCCCCACTTACATGAGCAAAATTTAATGAACAATGAAGCTGTGTCCATATATGCTTCATGTGATTGTTATTGTTACCATTATAAAATATATTTACACTAAAGTTGACTCTTTTCATACTAAAATCTTTAATGCTAGTTTTATACATTGTTAGTACTAATTTCCTAATATATACTGACTGCCAAAATAAACGCAACATTGAATCTTCAATATATATTACTGAAAACTGCAAGGGATTAAGTGAGACATGTGATACATCATTTTAAAAGTTATTTATTGCTTTTTCAACTTAAAAGAACGCCACGTTCATCGGTGGCCTCTGAGAACGAGGAAATTAGATTAAAACACAAGACTCTCGATAAAGTAGATTTTATGAAAACAGGATATCATTGGTAAAATTCAACAATGCACAATACAGCAATTTTGACCACATTTTTACTTACCTGTTCAGTAGATAAGTCTTTAAAATTTAATTACAAATCAAGACAGGCTCCGGCTAATAATGTGTGTGCCCCCATTGGCCTTCCAGTACATCTATCATTGTAAGAGATAGCACCCCACATCATTAAAGATGCTCCACCCCACTTGTCGTGTTCCCTAACGCAATCTGCTTAGTATAATTATTTCACCGCTTCTTCTCCATACACGTACACGGCCATCAGCATGGTAAGCATGCAGAATCGAGATAGGTCACTGAATACGACACTTCGCCATTGGATGCGATCCCACGCAGCATGTTCCTGGGCCCATAGCGTACGATGGTGTCGGTGACGCCGGGTCAGGATGGGGCCGATGTATAGGCGACGAACACGTAGGCCAGAGGTAGACACACGTCTTCTTATTGTGTTTGCACCTATACGTTGATTGTTTCTTCCTCTTGCCTGACGCGATGAAGCTAAAGCTGAAAGAAATCTGTTATTCATATGATTTCTGACAAGGTTTTTGTCCTGTCTCTGCGTAGTGCACCTAGGCCTCCCAGAACAGGACCGATCACTCCACGTATCCGTCTAAACTCTAATGTAAACGTTGTCTGAGTCTGAAAATCGTCGTCCTGTTTACATTCATACGGAGGGAAAATTCACTGATAGGAAGACCTGCTTGGAGCAGTCCTAAAGCACGATGACGATCAACTTCAGATGAGCGTGGAAATTTGTAAAAATAAAATCGTTTAATTCTATAAATGGCGAATAATTATTGGGCACCTTGTAAGGTACCCTTGTGTGTAATTTTGAGAATCTCGACCACGTGGTTTTTCTACACGCACGGATTTTACATTTTTACAGGGTTTTCGAAAATCGCTCACCTTGATTGGCAAACCACGCATGGGACTCGGAAGTGTGCTTGATCTCATGTTCAGATGTGTTACTACTCACATCACACAAAAAATCAACTCAACAACCTTTCTTTAAAGCGTGCATGGGCGCGAAAAAAAAAAGAATGTCATGTTGCGTTTCTTTTGGCGCTCAGTATATTTATGCGTTGATTCCTCTTTCCATATTACTCTCACCCTGTCCCGGCCTCCTCCGCATTTTTTATCTATCTTTCTCTTACAATAAACATAATACATGTATACATATTTTTCAACCATACAAGATTTTTTTAAAATGTGATTATGATTTTTTTGCATTTTCCCTGATATGTCCGTCCACAGTTACCTCATTACTTATTGTTTTATGTCGTGGTTGTGAAAGTTAGAAAGTTAAAATACGAGCAAATGTAGCAGAATTATTATGACATATAGATGTATATCTATTTATGTACATATTTTTTTGTAACAAAACACGACCAAAACAAATTTCACGGTCATGGGAAAAATAAAATTTCAACTTTCATATTTATATTCATATTTTTAAAAAATCTTACGAATTTGACTGTTTCGAAAATAATCATTATGTTGAATCGGCCGGAAGCGCATACTCACTCATTTTGTGTGTGGGGGGAGAGAGA
>BMAT01013642.1:462107-472531 GCA_019649035.1 Elysia marginata | reverse complement strand
TGGGTAAAACTTCGACTATTGTTTATGACACACCAATTAAGATAAGTTGACGAAAAAGGGTGTGTTATGGCTTTAATTCATTTGACAAAATCACAGTTTAGGTAAAAAGAATAGAATAACTTGAAATTAGAGCATGATCAGACATGAGAAATTGATCATAACTAGCCTTGTTATAAAGCCCAGGATTTAAGCTTTCAGAAAATGTATATACTTTTATGAGGGTTGCATGAGTAATAAATTGACAAGGTTTGATTTTTGACATCATGTGTGAAATGAGCAGTTAGTGCTGTGCCACGCCCAATGTTTGTAAACACCTGTTCCCCTGACAACGATGAAAGCAGCGTACTGCCTTACGTGAGGCCTGCTTCGAGCTAGGAGGGTTAGCAGCTGATATCTGCCTATAGATGCCTAATGTCTGGCATAAGTATGGATTTAGATTTTAGTGTTTTAAGTCTGGTCGACTCGGTGTCAGTATAATGTGACTGGGTATGGTGTACGCAAGGGCTCCTTACATCACAGTATGGCAGCACGCTTTCAATTGTGCAAGCGCCGTCTCTGATATAACCTTGAAGTTGACTGGTATGTTAAAAATTCAAACAACCAACCACATCAACGTTATCCTTAAAATCTTAGCTCTAGTCTTTACTTGGTATTTGCTCCTAAACAGAAAACTTTCTTTAAGCCCCGTTTTTAAAACAAAATGTTTTGTGCTTGTAATTGTCTCGTGAGTGCATGGTGCCTTTATTATACAGGCTAAATAAAATTAGGACTATTTTTTTACGTTTTTATGTGTTGTCTCTTTTTTAAACATATTTTCACACAATCACACTGACACTCTACTGCACAGAAGTTTGAGAAATTTCAGAAATGGGTGTACCCATTGTTGAATAAAAATACAAGACCTAATCTAGACCCAGAGTGAAATAGAGAAGAATGAGAAGAAACAAAACAATCTCAAGTCTTAGACTAGATGGAGTAAAAGAGAAAAAGAAACAAGGCCTAACTCTAGTTTGAGAGACAAACAAAGAAAAATAAATAGAAACAAAATTTAGATGCTGATTTAAGAGAGAGAGAGAGAAGCAGAAGAAGAAGTAGGAGGAGGAGGGGAGGAGGAGGAGAAGAAGAAACTAGGCCTAGGTTAGACTTATACAAAGTTATAGAGAAAATTCTGGATCAAGAGAGAGAGAGTGTGCATGAGTGAGAGAGAGAGAAGAGTGATAGTTGTACAGTTGAGATTGCATCTATAGATTGTCACTCTGTGAAGCAATTAATTTTTTAAACAATTTCATCATAAGTTAATTTCCTCCTGATTTGCAACCACTTCAAATAAGTCGGACGTCACATTACTGATTGCAGAGCGCTGATATTTTGAACAATGCATTTTCTGAGCTTCCAAACGCGAAAAATTGCATGAAAGTCATGCAGGAAAATTCTTCTTAACAGATTTAAAAGCAGAGAAAAATCTACTTTTAAGGCTTTTCTTTAAATTAAAAGTCCAGACACCCGACTCATTTGGACTGGTTAAAAGTAATTTTAGGCTTCTATGCAAATCCTTTGGAAACGCAACTGTTTGCTCGTTTGACAATCATGGGTTGAGTGCGTCTGTTTAGTTTACACAGTGTCTGACTTAAGAAGTGACTTAGCAGTTGACAACCCCCACCCATGAGCATACCTATAATTCTTTAGGCTAGGATCATTAGGCAGAATGAAAGTCCGTCTATATATAAAGTGAACCTTATGTTGTAAGACAAAGCATCTTTGTTGCTGCATTTTCTGTGTCTCACAAGCTGTGACAAGACTTGAATTGGAAAATCAACGTAGGTGTTCCTGTTTACTAAGGGCTTGCATGAAGTAATGATCAGAGAAAAAAAGTTAAACCAACACAAGCATCAAAATTTCAACTTTAATGCACACAAAAAATAGTTTAGAAAACACAGTGTACAGAATAAAATAGGCCTCATTTTTCTAAGAAACTGTTTACAGAATTGAAAAAATTGATAGAATTGTATTTTAAAAAAAAGTTCAGTTAAACTTAAAAGTTAAATAGAAAGTTGAGGGAATATGATATGTGTACAAAAACAATGTGAATAAAGTAGCAGAAAGTGTGCACATATGTATGTCTACAAACTTTAGGTTTCAGTTTTTAATAGGTTGACACTACCAGATATCACAGTGAAGAAAGCTCTAGTAAGCAACGCCTACAACTGTGTAGATCCTTTAGCCCTCTGCTTGGACTGTTATCCACGTCCTCATGCAATGCTTACAACTAGTGCTGTATTCGTTCTCACATCTCTGGCTGTATGGCACTATGCTATTGCTGCTACACTATATTTACTTATAGGTCGAGGGGGTTGCGAATAATGACTATAGAGTATCCGCACCTCGAGGGTGCAAATAATGACAGTAGAGTATTTGCACCCTGGGGGTGCAGATAATCGCAGCCTTTTATTTAACTACTAAGCCAACTTTAGGTAAAGTGCCTCTCACTCATCACAGGACAGGCCAATGATAATACCATTCACAGCCTCAGCCCTATGTGGTCCTAATCCCTTTCTCTTAAAAATGCACACTGACTGGTGAACTAGACAAGCAAAGGCGTGCCCAAAATTTGAGTTTGAGCTAAGCCCAGGATGGGCCTCATGGCATGGACTTCTACGAGCTATGGTTCATATTCACTGTACTTAGGAAAAAGTTTTAAATATGTACCATAATTTCTGTAGATCATAAAAAAGCTTGCCCAGTTTCTCCCGCTTGATCCATATTCGGGCGTGTCAATGCCAATGCCGCATGAATGTTTTAAATTCATGCACATCACTTTTAGATTCCATGGAGAAAGGATCCATTCCTCCTAAGTACCGCAGCAGGGATGGTCCCACTGAAGCGCGTGACGCTATAGTTCAATTAGATGAGATAACAATTGAATATTTTGGCCTTCATTAGCTTCAAATTTTGGTATTGCTTAATCTTATGGTAAACTCTTTATTAAGTGGCAAAAAAGCAAAATGAAATGTCAAAATGTGTCATGAATACATGTGAAGTCTTTTAGCTTTATTTTAACACAAATATTTTTATGAGACAGTGAAAAGCTGCTCAAAGATTTTTTTTGATAGTTGTTATTTAGTGCTTGGTAATACTAATATTGTTTCTCTATCAACAATATCAGAATTTGGGACTTATGAAGTTTCCACACCAACAACCCAGGTAGATCTAATTAAGATCCACATTCATCAAACGGCTAGATATGTTTTGACATTATGATGGGATCATGATTAATTTTTCTTTTAGTGAAAATTTGGAGATTTTTGTATCTGTGGTTACTGTGCTGTGGTTGTTTGAGATAGTGTCAAATTTTAGCGAGTGTGAGTCCGACAAACACAGTAATGCAAATAGGTTATTTTATACATGTTTGGGGCCCCAACACCATTTCAAGTTACCTACCAATCCAAAGCTTGCATTTTCACATTATACATCTTCAAATGGAAATCAGTTTTACCCAATGAAATCAGAGAAAACAAAAAAACTTTGGGGCATTGTGTGAGGCAGGACAAAATCTAGTTTTGAAACAAACTTTTCATATCATCTATAAGACTTCATTTATACCAAACCAAAGAACTAGTTTCCTTTCAATGCCAAAAAGACGATTTTTAGTTTTGCTGTATTTTTTTGTATGCAAAACAGGTTTTATGTGACTTACTTAGATCGCATTCACCGCTGTGGTGCAACTGTAAGGCTTACAGTTTCAAAACCACCTGGTTTCGCTGGAAAACCGAGGTTGATCCAGAAGAATCATTGTTTTTCATTCAGTGTTGGTTAATGGGTTGCAAAAGACTTTATACTCAGAACATGATAAAGTTACAATTTATAGCTTTGATTGGATGAAATGTCATGTGAGCGGCACAGAATATGCATTTTTTTGTGAGAATTCTAATAGAATTTTTAAAAGTTAGGCCGTTTACTGATCAAGATCAACTGCACATCAGCCCTTTCCGATTTGGCGATTTTTAGGCGTTGTGACCATCATTTTTTCAACAAATAGATACTTTGGAGCTTAATCAATCAACATGCTTAACCGATTTTTAAAGTCATTCACTAAGATTCAGGTAAATAAATAAATTTAGGCCTTTTGTCAAAGCTGAAGAGCATTACAAAAGTGGGCATTACAAGAGCCATAGTAAAGCATAGCATGTTATTTAGTAATTGTATTTTAACTTTTTTTCTTTCTTTATCTTTGTTTCAGAATGTTGCTTTAAACCAGGGGGGAACAAAAACAGGAAACAAGAAATTAGAATTAAAAACCCACCTGAAAGACAAAACAAAATTATCTTTGTAACATAATGGCTGGGCCTCTCCTTAAGAAACTTTTGCTACAATCATGTAATACTGGTGTAGCACAGTCATCTTGTTTGCTGAGAACAATTCAAGTCACCAAAATATCAAATGTCCATGGATTTAAACCCCCATCTCTTTACTTACACAGAGGGTCTTTGTGCTCTCAAGGGCGAATGCTTGTGAGAAAATTTTACTCTGAAAGTGAAAAGATCAGCAAACCTGCTCGTAGCAATGGTTTCACCTCATGGTTTGTGAGACGTATATTTACGTCATCCCGCAAGCGTAACGATGTCAATACAGAACTGAGACGTAGTGGTAACTCAAAACCTGTTGCTGCTATTCCTAAAAAGAAAGACATTCAAAGATTAATAAGCCTAGCAGTCCCTGAAAAATGGAGCCTTGCAGGTAAGTTTCTGGTCTTGCAATGTGTATCACAATTGCCATTGGTATTTTGAACATGCAGTCCAATGTCGATATCTCAAACCTATGATATTTTACACAGTATTGGGACGTTTAATTACAGTGGAATCCAGATAAAGTCAACACCTCGGGACTGAAAAAAAGTGTTGACTTTGAGCGAGGTTGACGTCATCCATTTTCAGAGTGCAATCTGTAATAGCGCAATGTAGCCATTAAGAAGGTACTCGGAGAAACGAGGAAGGCTGGCCTAGGCTAGATGTAGACACAGGGATTGAATGCGTAGGTATGTGCGCAAAAACACTGTGTTCGTGTAACATTAAATTTGTTGGACTGGCGTGGCGAAGTAGTAAGGAGTGGGAGAGTCATCAGTGAACTGCCCCAATCAGTACCTGTCCAGCCGTACTAGCCCTCCCTCTCTCCCCCGCTAGCCCTTGCCAGGCCGAGGGCCCAGGCAGGGGAGCATGCGCTGCTTGCAATGTCTTGAATCATGAATGGAAACAAAGATCACCCATCCATCCACCTCTTTGTCTCTATCAAGACCCATCTGGGGTCTCTCTATTTCTTTCCATCTGGCTACGAGGTGTTGACTTTAAGTGGAAACAGGTCCGAGGCAGTTGACTTAATGCGAAATAAAGTTACTTAAGTAAAGAAGAAGAAAAAAACGCGACCATTGCGATGTGTTGACTTTAACAAAGAGTTGACTTCAAGCAAGCCGACTTCTGGCGGATTCCACTGTATTCAGTGTAACAGGCGCACATAAGCAACATTTTCAACAGTACATAGAGATATTGGACTCAAGGTAGTTATGCAACAAGTCTAAGTTAAATGTAAAATCATCACATTCCAATTCGTTGGTATTTTTACAACACAAATTTCATGTTTCAGGAAGTAAACAATTGCATGTGACTTGACCTATTGCCTTATTGTGTTCTAGTTTTCTAACCTGGATGCCTCAGCTACTTCGCAGCATTTTGTTGAGATTCTTCTCTATTGTTGTCTTTCTAATGCGATTGACCTCAGCTGGTCAAGATATTTCTTGGTCTATATTTTAAGTTCAATTGTTGGTTGGTGAGAAAGGTCCTTGTTGACGGTATTTGACAATGTTGTACAATATAATTAGCCTTCCAAGAAACCTTCCGCCTTCACGATGAAATACATCTAGTTTATCCTCTTCTGTTTGTCATTATATGAGTGCTAAATAGATGTGCTACAATTGTACATAGGGATCAATTTAACAAGTGCCTGGTAAAGTTTAAATTTAATTTTAATGTCTCTCCTTACTTTGTCACATCATATGTCCAGATGTTTTTAAGCTTTAGCAGCGAAACCTTGGAGAGTTGCTTTTAATTTCTTCTCTTAACGTCTTCTTTGTCTCCAATGAGATCCTATTTTTTAAGGTTTTTTTTCCGGTTTTTGGTATTCCTGGACATCACTATGAAGTCTGCCTTGTCATTTATATGTACTTGATATTAGTCATTATCATAATGACTAATAGAAGCTTGACTCACAAAAAATGTATTTATTAGATCTAGGGGAAGAAGGAAAAAAATCCACTCCTTACTGGCATTTTTTCAAAATTATTTTTAGACCTCTGATTTACATGTATTAGGAATGGTTGCAAGGCATATGGTTGTGATCAAAGACGCAAACAATGTGAATGTCCTAGGGTCACAGAACAATGGTTCTTTGTACCCTTAATTTAATTCTAATTTTACCATTCAGTCAGAATCATTATCTTTCAGGGGCCATGTGTTGTCTGGTTGTTTCAAGTGCTGTGACTATGACTGTGCCTTTCTGCATTGGAAAAATTATTGACCTCATCCACAAATCAGACAAAGAGCACATGCTTTCTCAATTAAACCAAGTTTGCAGCATTTTGCTCTGTGTGTTTGTACTGGGAGGACTAGCCAACTTTGGAAGAGTTTACATCCTGCAAACTGCTAGTCAGAGAATCGTCAGGAGATTGAGAGGGACTCTGTTTAACAGCATCATGCGCCAGGAGGTTGGCTTTTTTGACAAAAATAAAACAGGAGAGCTTATCAACAGGCTATCTTCAGATACTACCGTAGTAGCAAGCTCGTTGTCTCAAAATATATCTGATGGGCTAAGGAGTGTATTTCAAGTAACTGCAGGAATAGGGATGATGGTAAGTAAGGACTGTTACTAAGATGCCATAAGAAAATTTATTGCACGATATTTTGGGCTCCTAAGCCTCTGCTGTGGGGTGTTTAATTAATACAGTTGTATAATAAAATGAAATGGTTTGGTTCCAATTAGCAGTGCGGGCATTGTAACTGTGTGCACAGATAACCATTGTTTTGTTCCAAAGTCACGGGAACGAAAAACTCAACTTTTAGTTCACTTGTACAGCCACCCAGAGAAAGCTCATTAACGACGCCTGCGAAGTGAAATTTTGGTCAAATCCCGCCCTGCACGTCCAAAAAATTTACTTGCGCTGACAAAGAGTTCTTCCGTTAACAAGTGTTTATGAGTATGTTTATACTTTTATAGGCCTAATATCTTCCTTCTAAGTGAGTGTTGGTAAAAAACAACAGCACAGATAAAAGCGGAAGGTCTAAACTCTATTGCTGTACCAAATTTTGTGTTGAGATTATGTATGTAAGGCTTTCAGATTGTGTTAAAGTATAGCTATTTTCGTTAGAATTTGTAAAATAGTTATAAAATTATATACGTTACTGTGTGATAGAAAATGAGTACTTTCTAGTTTAGGCACTGTTTTTAAAAGTTCTGATGCAGTTTGCAAAGCAGATACTTCCATCACAGTCACACATTTTCTTTTCTTACTTCGATTCCAAATGCCCGCAGTCTTCCTCTCTATCTTAGTTTGCAGCTGTAAAGTGCAACATTTCTCCAACTTGCTCTCCATGAAATGTGAGTCCAAAAGTAAATTTTTTTATAAAACCAAGGCAGTGATTCTCAAAAATGTGATGCTCAGGGGTAATGTTGTTTGGGAATCATGTGCAAGGATAAATCGGATGTTTGGAGTTTTAATTTGAAAAAAGTTAACAAAAAATTGGAGATTTCTAATTGAGACATCCGACTCATTTAGAATGCGAGGCAAATTATACTATCTACACACACCGCACACATTTCCACTGTAGATAAATAGAATTTCTTTATTACTGAAAAGCATAATGAAAATTGCAAAGACTTCTAGTTTCTGCCTATTTTCAGCTATGGGTAACTCTAAAGCGCTGTAACTTTTTAGATTTTGGTGAACTGCAATACTTTTTGTTACTTGTCAAAGGTGTTCCTGATATAAACAAAATAAAAATTATCTCACAAGGGAATAAGATACTTAAATGAAATCTAAAAAGAGTTTTCACTAACATTCCAGAATTTTCACGCTATAATTTAGATTGATTGTAAAAATCTTGTTTTCCAAACTATTTCGAAGAAAAAAATCTCAAACTGAAAGTTTGAGTAACACGGTGAATTAGATAAATCCAGCATGAAGTGAGGTGATGAAAGTTTAATTTGGTTTAAAAATAAGTAATTTTTAGGTTTGTGGCGTACTCAACCTGCCCCTGCCGTTGGCCGCTCATAGGGCCCTTAATTGTCCTTTGACATCTTTATCGCTAGTTATCAGTATCCCTTGGGGATGTGCTTGGCCAGCCCAGGCAGATCAAAGAAAAAACTAAAGATGCAGAATTCTGGCTGTTTTTGTTGTCGTGAAGTAAAAGTCAGCTTAAAAGCCTGACTTATCTAGCATTCGTAATAGACACTTTTTTTCACCTGCCTGTCTGTTATAGTAATAAATCT
Organism: Elysia marginata; assembly: GCA_019649035.1. Taxonomy (NCBI): domain Eukaryota; kingdom Metazoa; phylum Mollusca; class Gastropoda; family Plakobranchidae; genus Elysia; species Elysia marginata. Next base: position 463,999 of record BMAT01013642.1, on the reverse strand, counting down.
TAGAACTCGATAATCTGCGCATTTGCAAGCTGCAAACTTCTGTTCACCATCTGTTACTAATTGTAGCAGATATATAGTGATGTAGGAATATGACCTTAAGTTAATGTTTTTAATGTTAATTGCTACCAGACCAAACAATTTTCTTATGCCCTTGAATCTTGCCAGACATTTGTATCAGCTAAACTGGCTTTGATTTCCTTGGGAATTGTACCCCCTGTGGCCATTGGATCTATAATTTATGGGCGCTACCTCAGGAAGATCACCAAACAGGTTCAGGATTCTCTAGCAAATGCTACACAAGTAAGCTACATTGAAAAAATGTATAATTAATGTATAACTCCAATTTAATGTGAGCATATACTTACTTGATTTTCAATAGAGAAGAAGGTGATGTACATACAGTCTCTCCGTCTATTTTGTTGTCATAAATTATTTTCTAATGTTATGTTATAGATTAAATATTTTTTCTTTGACATGCAGTGTTGTGGTTGTCTTGCAGACTCTATTTTAAGAGGGTATTGTAAAATATTATAAAAGAAGCGCCCATAATTTTTTAAAGAGAAAATCTTGGATGGACATTACTGATGGTAATTAGCAGTGGACATAATATTTTGTTGTTTCAAGTGCCTACAATGTAAAAGAATGCCATCAACCTTTTGGAAAGATCATATCCCACATTATATAACTTTTCAGAAAAAAAACTCCCAATTAAATAGTGCTTGCATATATATTTTGTTATGATAAAGCTGGCAGAATAGAATCTGTCACTGTTTGAGAATGAAAGAGAAATTTTTATAACCACCCAGATTGAACAAGTTTAGAATGGCCTGTCTGATTTTATTTACATGTTGCAATGTTTAATTATAAGAAAAGATTTTCATGTTCACTTTCAATTTAGAGCCAGATCAATGATAGCAGAATTTTCTAGCTTAATTCTACATAAAAATGTGCAATCAAGTTTAGAATCCACATGAAAATTCAATTCATATTTAAGGTTAAAAGTTAAGTTGGCTTTGAACAATGAGAAGTGGACACTAGCTTGGGAATATAGCAAATGATTTAAAATTGCTACAACTATGCCACTGTTAGAGGACAGACAATCATAGATTTCACCAGGGCCCCCTAGGTTCAGAGGAGTGGCCATGACATGTGATGGGTAAATCAACCAGTTGCACAGCACATCAATTCAATTGAAGCGGTATGTCAACACGAGGCAAAGATAGCTATGGGGTGTGCAGACTCAGTCATGTGAGGCTTACAGGATACAGAGTCTGGGCGCAGGTCTGAGAGATAATGGTATTTGTGACAGCTGTCAGTGGTTACAGGGTATTTTACTACTTTATTATACCCTAAGTTGTTTGAGTCCCTGATAATTATAGGCTCAGGCCAGGTCAGTGGGCAAGCCTAAGTTTTCAATACTCTTTTTTTGTGAGTTGTTTACACACTGAATGAGCAGAAGCACAGATTTTCACCCCTTTTTCAGGTTGCACTCTCACTCTCAGCCTACTGAGGTTTAAATGATGAACAAAGACTGATGTTATCTGTATCTCTAAAATCTCAGCTTCTTGTTGATCTGCATTTATGAGAACATGTAATCAAATGTACATCCCAAAGAAAGAACTTTCGAGAATATTAGTTTCCACCATAAATACGCATGCTATTCTAGACTTATTCTCTCCCCTACCCTCAACACACACTCAACTATGGCCCGACGTTTTGCACAGAGTTTGTTGTTATTGTTCATCCCCTAAGCAAAATAGTTGCTTACTCTTGCAGTTACACAGTGCAATAGATCACTAGCGATACCGGTACAATAACAAAAAACTGGTCGGGTGACAGCCCAGCAAAAGAGGAAACTGTAAGTGTAAGCTGGGGGGGGGGGGGGGGGGGGG
>BMAT01013642.1:445315-462068 GCA_019649035.1 Elysia marginata | reverse complement strand
ATTGTAATCAAGACAGACGCTCAAGTAGGTGGCATAAAGCATTAGGTTTTCTGAGAGAGGAAAGGCGGGGCTAGGGGTGTTGTTGTGACAGAGATAACCGCTAAACCATGAAGTTAGAACACAAATCACTCCATACGCACTATTTGAGTGTGGCGCAACAATTTCGTCTACTAGTCAAGGGCTGTTTAGTTCAAAACTCTACCCAACTAGAGTGCCGTAATAGCAGAAATGGAGAAAACTGGTGCCATTATACCAGTTAAAGTTTTTTTTATTTTTAATACATGTAGAAGTAAAAAAGGGGTGTGGAAAAATGCTGTTACAATGGGAGTTGCTGTTAAAACCCTAGCCATTATATATGGACTCGGCTTTAAATCTAATTTAGTTAGGTCCTGTTGCCCTGAGAATGATCATACAGTTTCTTATTTGTCTCTATTTTAATACAGGTGGCTGAAGAAAGAATAGCAACCATCAGAACTGTACGTGCTTTTGCTCACGAAAAGAAAGAGTGTGAAGCATACTCAGAAGGCATTGAAAGAGTCCTGAAGCTGTCATATAAAGAATCTCTTGCTCGAGGAGTCTTTTGGGGATTTGTGAGTCAACTTCTATCTTTTGTTTATAACAGAATGTCATGTTTTAACATTTTTTAAAGCAATTGTTTTCTTCCTTAAGCCCTATTTATAATAATTTTAAATTTAAGTCAAATTTTGTAGTACAAATTGGATATTTTAGGATCTACATGTATGTTTATGACAAGTCTGTGTCTCTTTTGACTAGTTGAACAAATATCTAGACTCATCTTTTTTTTTTTTTTTTTTAAATGTAGAGAAATAAGCCAAGATAACCAGAAAGACATTAATACACTCCTTTTATTTAAACTAATTTAAATTTTAGATATAATTTAGATTCACTTTTATAAGACCACCTTTACTTAGCCAACATCGAATTTAGTTAGTTATTCTGTAACTTTACAATAATAGTTACAAAAAGTAACAATTTGAGATTGAAAAAAATGTTGATTTATTGTTAAGCACACTAGAAAAAAAACAAGGCACCATATAAATGCTATACTTGAAGTGCCTATACTACAATGAATGAAGAAGACTAAACCTAGGTCTATATCTAAATTTTGATAATGAGCAGGGGCCTAAATTATTTTAAGACTTGCTTATGAAGAGTGTGTGTCAAGGTATGAGTCCAACATAGCCCTGCCATTCATCCCCGAACAGGGAGGAGCTTATACATGTCACACTCTGGGAATGACAAGGTTCTATCTCCTCTTGACCTAGTTTTAAGAAAATGGACTTCAAAGTTTTAGCGTTGCAAAGCTCTGCTGCTATTAAAACATTTGAATGTGTCAAAAATAGCATAAAGAAATTTCATATCGCCCCAGTTCTTTAACACAACATACAGAACTGTTCAAGTAACCTGGTGTGTGTAACTCAATTTCTCCAAAAGGTGGAGATAGAACCTTGTCATTCTCAGTGATTGATGTGGTGAGGCTTGTACAAATCTTGCGTGCTCAGTTTTCACTGAAATTAGAACCAATAAATTTACGCTGAGAATTTAGTTTGCCAACTTGGTTCAGAGTTCTATCTATTGTTTAAACACCAATGCCTGCATGTAATTTGAAAAGTCTAACGTATTTATGACCAAGTAAGGTAACAAACATGAAAAAAGATTCTGATTTTATCAAAATTGTCTGTAAATCTCTTAGAAAAAGTGCTTGAATTTTTAATCTTTCACCACAGACAGGATTCTCTGGAAATGTTATTGTGATCTCGGTGTTCTACTTTGGGGGCCTCATGATGTTAGAGTCTAACATGACTGTTGGTGATCTCTCATCTTTTCTCCTCTATGCAACCTATGTGGGAGTTGCATTAGGAGGTGAGTCCTTTTTTAATTGTTCAAGTTATGTATATAATGAGAAGATGAAGATGTGTTTCATTGTTGCTTTTCACAGGTTTAAAGTTTTTTTGGTTTTGTAATGGAAATAGGGAGTTCATTGCTAACCAAATTCTATCTGTTGCCTTGACAGGTTTGACATCATTCTACACAGAGATGAATCGAGGAATTGCTGCAAGCCATCGTGTCTGGCAACTCATTGACAGACACCCTTTCATTGGTAAAAAAATTTAATAAAAATAATTAATCAACAACAACGGTGATGCAAAGAATAATTTATAGTAATATTCTTGTTTTTGATAACTTAAGTTATCAATGCTATGCTCATCACCTGCCTAGCTAGATCTAATTACATTTGCTTTGAACATGTCATTGACAATTTTGTTTATACCTTATTAGTTCCAATGGTTCTGGCAATGTTTCATTGCATTAATTGTGGTACCAAACAGTTTACTTACTTGGTAGCTTTTAATTTGGGTTTTAAATCTATAGAGCTTTATAACTAGCATGAACTGAAGGACTCCAGATAATGAAAAGAAATCTGTTTATAGCTTGAAACAGTAAACAAAGAGCAATACTTGTTTTCAACTGTCAACTTATGGCAATTAAACAATGAGCATTAGACTGGAAAAAAAAACAGTGACTTGAATGCTGATTTACATGATATGTAAATGTATGGGAATAAGCTCTTAATAAATCTCCAATCACCCTGATATTCATCATGAAACATAAAGGCAAGTTGTTTTTTTTTAAAATTTGAATGGTTGTTTGAACTTATCTAATCAAAGAGATAAACCCTGTAGGAAAAAAGCACTGTACCTAGTTTGGATGTAGATCTCTCCTTAAGTCATCATATTTTCTATATTGATGGTTTTGCCTTTTTTTTTCTTCAGAAATGGACCATGTAAATAAACCAGCAATAACTTTGCCCACTATCCAAGGGAATATGTCTTTCAATGGGGTCTCCTTCAGCTACCCATCTCGTAGTGATGTGCATATTTTTTCCAACCTCACTCTGGATGTACCAGCAGGGTTAGTGACTGCCGTGGTGGGGCCAAGCGGCTCTGGGAAATCCACACTAAGTTCTTTGCTGCTGCGCTTTTATGACCCACAGGAAGGTGAGAATATACTGCTGTTTAAAAAAAATCTAATTACTTCTCTTATAGTAAAAACATCTTTTATATTTACTCTGTCATAGTTTATGATGATTTTCTTGCATAATGTCAAAATTGCATCAATTGCAACAATTGGTTTTTGAATATACATTTTTTTGACGATGATTTGGATGCTTCAAAATCTGTGGAGAGAGTTCTTATTAGAGTGTTGCATTGTGGTCTTGTGATAGACACTCAGTGCTTGGGAAAAAACTCTTTGCACACATTTTCTCACCTTCGTACACATTAAATGAGTACCCGTCTAAAAGCAGTGAAAGATGTGGGCAGTGTGCTGGAGTGATACGCTATAAGTACTGCTTCTTCGCGTGTTCAGAGAGTAATTTGTTTGTAATTACCTGTCTGATAACCCAAGTAAAGCGCTTGAGCATTTAAGTGGATTAGGTACTACATAAAAACACTGTTTACTTATAGAGTGACACTGTCATAAAAAGTACATAAAGGATAAAGGAAAAATGTTTTTATTAATTTCATGAATGAAATGTAATTGAAATTTTATTTCATCAAAAGAAATTGTAATCAAATGTCTAACTGATAAAAAAAAGTAAATAGTTTACTAAAGATTTACAAAGTAATAATTGAATACCATGTAATTAAACTAAGATTGTGTCTACAAGTGCAACGTGGAACATAAGAAAATTTGAGAAGTTCGATTTTTAGTTCTGATTTCACTACAGATGCAGAGAGCTTTACTTTTAACAAAATGGAATAGTTTGATTGGTTGCTTTTTTTCCTTTCAGGTCAAGTTTTCCTAGATGGAGTAGACATACGTGAATTGGATCCAAATTGGTTACGTTCAAAGATTGGCACAGTCAGTCAAGTAAGCATTTTCTAAAAAAAACGTATACATATCAAAGTATTACTATTTTGGCATCAAGATAAGAAAATATTTTAATCGGTAATAAATTAAGTATTTATCTGTCATCCTCTTGCATCTAACACCAAATGGTAAACCGTTTAATTTAAAAAAATATTGTTTTGAAGCAAATATGCAAGAAACTTTATTTTTTTTAAACACACACATTTAAAAAGACAATTGATGAATTTTGTAGCCAGCTTTTAATCTTTTTCACTTTGAAATCAATTAGCTTTTATTAAGTTTAATGACTTCGATTTACATGTATACATAAACCTTCAGTAAGAATAGGAGCCAATGAGCAAATATATATCTATGCAAAGGCCTAAATATTTTCTCTGTCTATTTCCCAGGAGCCCATCCTTTTCTCAACAACAATTGCAAACAATATAGCTTATGGCTCTGAAAGGCCAGACGATGTTCAAATGGATGAAATTATTGATGCAGCAAAGAAAGCGAATGCTTACAACTTTGTCTCGAATTTCCCTGATGGTTTCAGCACACTTGTTGGGGAAAGAGGCCTAATGCTTTCTGGTGAGCATGCCAATTTTTGTAAATTGCTCATAGTGTATCAGGCTAAATAGGATTGAAATGCTTTAAACTTTTTATGTTAACAGTATGCTGAAAGCAATTGAAAAAAATCTGGATAGTGACAAACACAGGGTTCCCACTCATTTGGGAAATCAGGAAAAAGTTGGGAATTTCACGATTTTCTCAAAATATTGAAAAAGCGGTTTTAAAAATTAAAATAGTGGGGAATTTTCAAGTTTTAGTTGGGAATCTTCCTAAAGCAAGCATTTCCAGACCACCCTTTCTTTTTTTTACCTGATAAAATTATTGCTGTTCTTCTATGTCAGCTTGATAGGCTTACAGTTGCCCTCAACTGCCCCTTTGTGCTCAGGCTTACTTATTGTCATTGTGCAAAATGGGTGGGAAATTTTCATGTTGAGTGCAAAAATTTTCACAACGCCAATATATGGACCTGGTCTTAAATCATCAAGACTGATGGCTTGCCTTGCATACTGAGCATAGTTTGTTCTTTCTTAGTTTTTTTCCTCATTCCTTTTCTTTTGATTAAATAGAGTTGTCGTGCAAATCCTGGGCAAGTACTTGAATTTATGTTTTGCAGAAATAGTCCTGGATAAGTCTTTGAATTTGCTGACATGGTGAAAAGTACAGATGACGTGAACTATTGGTTCATTCCTTTTTTCTGTTAATCGATTTTACTTGCATCAATAAAATCTGGTGTATGCATAATTATACTTATAGGTAAAATCTATTTGCAGCACCAGTAGTTAGAAGAGAAGGAACAGTCATCATCAGGTCATGGCCCTAATTGCACATGTGGGCATGTATCAAGTAGGCCCTACTCTTAGTACATGTATGCCTGTTCTTACTTCCAATGTGGCCTCACACATTTCATGCAATGTGACCTCACATGTTTCATGGTGTAAAAAAAATCAGCACAAGGCTGAAGGGAAAGGAGCAAAATCTGCATATATGTGGTTTTTGGGTGATGCAGTGATAGATGTATATCAATTAGTTGATTTCAATTTTCCTTTATTTGGCGGCGTTGGTTGGTTGCACACACAGTCAGCTTTGCTGTATCTTAGCAAATATGAAAAATCTCTTTAGGCTAGATATAACATTCTACATTTGTGAGCTTAAAGACCATCCACCCTCCCCTCTTCCTGTACACACAAAAGAAAAGGTTCTTGCAGATAGGCACTTCTTCAATGAAAAGCAATATATAGCCATAAGAAAAAAAATTAAGGTACTTCATCATAGGCTTACCAAGGTTAGTCTTCACACTTGTTTGAGTTTAAGATTATGCAAGAGAGAAAAGAATGATTCATTTTTTAGAGTGCTTAAGTTAGTCTTGATTATTTTTGGTAAGTTTTTTCATTGAAAATGAAATCTGAGTGGGAACCATGTAAACATAAATGAGGATAAAACCTAAGTGTACCAGTTGTGACCTTAAGAAAGATTCTCAACCGTTTAACAAAAACCATATCTGTGTGGACAGTTAAAAAAATTGCTTTCAGCACTTAAGTGAAAAATCTGGGACTTGAAAGTCTATCCAAGGAGAATCATATGAATAATGTTTGTTAAATTCTCCCCGTGAGTTTAAGAGAACAGGATGGATTTCTTTGATTTTAAATGAGGCCTGTTTAAACTCCTTAATGTCATTTTTTTATTTTTTCAATGGTTGACTAGTTTTTGGTTCTCATTTTGTGACCGGCTCTGTGGCCTAGTGGTACGACACTCGCTCAGAGATCGGGAGGTACATGGTTCGATCCCCGGCCGAGTCAAACCAAGGACTTTAAAATTGGTATTAGCAGCAGACCCGCCTATTGTCTGGCATTATGGATTTAGTGCTAAATCTGGTCAGCCCAGTAACAGGGTAATATGACTGGGTGTGATGAGCGCAAGCGATCCTTACATCACAGTGTGGCAGCACGCTTTCAATTGTCCCCAGCACCGTCTCTGATATAACCTTGCAGTTGAAAAGAGACGTTCAAACAACCAACCAACCATTCTCATTTTGTAAATTTTCCAGATAAGGTCATAACTCGACTGCAAACATATTAAATCATGCTGCCAGGTTAACCTTCAAAAGGAAACAAAGAGATTATATCAGTTTTATTACTATTAATTTTGCAGACCTTTATTAGCTTCCAATAAAGTTATGATCACCTGATAAGGTTCCATTTTTGTCATAAATGCATCAATGGTAGAGGTCCTTCTTATTTTAGGGATTTGATCCAATCTTGTGTACTGTTTCATTCTCTTTGATCCATGAACAATTTCAAATATTTAAGTTCTAAGAAATACACTGATAGATTTTTTAGTCAGTTTGCACCACCCCTTATATCAGCCAAACACAAGTTCTATAAAGGTCTAAATACATCTCATGAAATGCTATTTTGAAATTTAACTTTGTAGACAACTCTGTTGAACGTGTGCTGCTTTGGGTACATGTGAATTATATTACATATTACTGAATGATAGAGTGCACCTGGAGCCATACCATATAATAATATTGGACAGATTATAGGTTATTAATATTTAAAAAAATTTTTTTCAGGTGGCCAGAGACAAAGAATTGCAATAGCAAGAGCTATACTAAAGGTAAATGGTTTTGAGTTTTTTTCTATACAACTCCTCAAAGGAAAAAGTAATTAAATCACAGGGTCATGCATTAACAAAGCAAAGAAAAAACACCAAATGCATGTTTTGAAAATACAGTGGAATCCGCGGGAAGTCAACTCGCTTGAAGTCCTCTCTTGGTTGAAGTCAACACCTCGCAAAGCTGCCGTGGACAAACGAAATGCAGTATCTCTCATATGGTTAACGCTGCAGATACTGCTTTTGGTTTGTCCCATGTAGAACGGTCCCGATTTTTTTCTTTTTTATTTAAACAACTTTATTTCACAATAAGTCAACTGCCTCGGACCTATTCTTGCTTAAAGTCAACATCTCGGTGCCATTTGGAAAGATATAGAGAGACCCCAGATCGGTCTCGGAAGAGACAAAGAGAAAAGCAGGGGTGTGTGAACAATCTTTGTTTCCATTCATGATTCAAGACACAGTATGCACCGCCTACTCACCTGCCTGGGACCAATGGCCTGGTGAGGGCTCGTTCGGGAGAGGGGAAGGAAAGAGGGCTAGTACGACTGGACAGAGGACACCGACAGGTGCTGATTGGCACAGTTCACTGATGATTCCCCCGCTCCTCCCCGCCTTGCCACACCAATCTTGTCCAATAGATTAATTAATGTTGGGCACATATAGTGTTTCCGTGCACACACTCAAGCATCATTTCAATTCCTGTGTCTTGAGTACATGTAGATCTAGCCTAGGTTAGCTGTCATCATTTCTCCAAATACAGTCGACTCCACTTAAGTCGATGCTGCTTAAGTCGATTTTCAATCAAGTCGATCATGGGCCCCTCCCACTTCAGATATAAAAAAGATAAGGACTGGCACGTAAGTCGATCTTAGAAAAGCTCATGCTAGCAAAAAATATGACGATATTCTTTAGATCCAGTCCTTCTAAACCACACTAAAGCTAGACAGATTGAGTCTACTCCAGACTCATCGCCGTATAAGATCTAAGAGAACCTTAGAAGACAATTATGAGACCAGAGTCGCCGTATAAGGATTCCCGAGAACCTTAGGAGACATTAAACAACCCTGAAAGCAGGAGATAATAAACCCCTAAAACCACACTCTTACATCAGTCTTTTTAATCGACACTGCTGAAAGGTGTACATGTGTGGCTATGCGTAACCCACAAGACTGGGATGAATAAGTAAACAAAGTGTCTAGACAACACGTCTCTCTTTCTGTCTGACTGGTCAAAGCTTCCTCCCTCCCACTCCTCTCTCACCTGGCAGTCACCATGAACAAGCTAGGCTTGACATGTCAAGATTAGTGGCTGCACAGCTCCAGCCATCTGGCCTGTGTAGGTGGGTGTGATTCTGAAGAAATGTGCGATCTATATCACTATCACACTACAGTAATGTTAATCACAATAATAACAAGAACAAATACTCAGAGAAAATTATACAGATGAAGACAAACAAGGATCTTATACTCAAAATTTTAAATCCAGGGTGATAACCAGCTATTACTTAACTCAATTTTTCACTTAAGTCAATCTTAGTAGTTATGTCTCCTGGAAATTGGTTTAAGCAGTATTCACTTTACCTCTCTAGTGGTCGCCCTGCACTTGTTGAAATTATTGAGATCTTAGTTAAATAAGTTATAGATTGCGCTATGTTACAAACTTCAAACTACGTTATGTCTACTACCGGCATACTGTACCTGTACTTTCATCAATTTGATTTTCACCTCTTGCAAAATTTCGGGGAAAAAAGTACAATGTTCTCAACCTAGAAACAAGTTGAAATTGTCAATTTAACTTAAAGAGTTCTTATGTTTACTTGCAAGGGGTATACTCCAATCTTAATTCACCTGTTTTTTTTTGCCCCCCGCTCCTTCCCCTGAAAATGGATAAAATAAACCTTGCTTAATGTCAACACTTTTTTTCGGTCCCAAGGTGTTGCTGTAACAGGAAATCGCACCTGTTTTGGGCTGAATTATCAATAATAGGTTATGTCATATGAAAATGATGTTCTTATAGATTTTTAAAGTTAATCCACTGAACAAAACAAATTTTTGAAAAATCCACAAATTTAGGTGCCCTGTTTATCAACCAATGTATCAGTCTGACATCTTTTGGACATTTTCCCTTTATTTTTCCACCTTCAAATTTTTTCTCTCAAAGTGTAAATAATTTTCATGATAAAAGCTATCTCCTATGTCATTTATTGCAAATTATTTGTAATTGGTCTTTGATGATCATAAAAAAATGTTTTTCATATTGTTTCAAACACTCACATACTTGCAAAAGCATAATCACCCTTAAGGCCAGCAGCAAATTTGAAATGATGTCAATGATTAGATTTATCTTGCAAATCAATAAATTATAAATTTGTCAATGTCAATACTTTAAAGTGGTATACATTGAAAATTAATCTAAACTACTCATAATATTTAACTGAAGATAAAGTGTTTCAATTTCTTTTCTTGCTGAACAGAAAAAAAAATTGAAAGACCAATGGTTTTATGTTGAAAATGCCTTGGAGTATTATAGGGTTCACTAAATATTTTTTTTTCTGAAGGTAAATTGTTTACATTCAAAGCTTACTTGTCTGCTTTAACCGAACGGAGATGTTCTGTTTTATTGTCTTATTTTCAGGACCCAAAGATTTTGATTTTAGATGAAGCAACAAGGTATGTATATCTATTTTCAAATTTTTCATAAGTAGGTGCCCATACATGTTTGTACATGAGACATCTTTATAATACAAACTATAAAACCTGCTACATGACCTGCGAGTAGAGCGGCTTAGAGAGAGTAGATAGATGGAGCTGAATGAGGTGAAATGAGTGAAAATTATCTGATAAGAGTTTTGTAGTTAAATATCCCACTTTTCCCTGGAATTCTTCAATCTTCACTTGCATCAAAACAGACATGTGTAACCTTAAACACTATCAAAAACGCTCTGAATGTGAAAAAGTGTGAATTCTTTTAGCATTGATTAGTTTTAATTTTCAAATTATGTCATTCAGTGCTCTTGATGCAGAGAGTGAGTACCTGGTCCATGAGGCCCTAGAGAGGTTGATGGTCGGCCGTACTGTTCTCACCATAGCTCATCGCCTGTCCACCATCAAGTCTGCCAGCAAGATCATTGTCATTGATGAGGGCAGGGTTGTGGAAGATGGTACATATCAAGGACTCATGGCACTTGATGAAGGATTATTCCGTAAACTAGTGGAGAGACAGACTATTGTCAAGAAGTAATCTAGTAGATGGTGCCAAAATCTTTCTTCTGAATTTGTAAATGGTGAGAGAAACAGCATCATAGAATTATCTATATCATAGTTTCCCAAGTTCAATCAAGATGTAAAATGAAGGTCCTTTTTTGTTGGTATTTTTCTTCTTTCAAGAACTATAAGTTATAAGAATCTGTAATTTTTTTAGAAATGAACTGAGCCAGTTAACCACATTTTGAGTGACATCACTCTTCAGAAAAAGATCAAGCCTTTCAAGATATATCTACATGTTCACTATCATTTAAAATGGATTTTATTAGGATCTCAATAGAGTTAAAGCACTAACAAAATGTATGTTGCTTTCAAGAAGAGTTTGAGAAGCAAAAGCAATAAGAGTAAAAAATAATTACTTCATTTTTAGCCATAATCTCTCTGCTTTATTTTTTTTCTGTTCTCATGTGTTGGAGTATGTGCTTTATTCCCATTCCATGTATTATAATTAACCTGATTGGGCGATGGTATATTAAATTTGTATCATGTGAGAAATATCTTTTTATCAACAATCTCTGTCAAAATGCTTCTCTTAGTAAAAAGTTTGCTTTATGAAGTAAAGCTGAGTATATAGCGTTTTCTTATGAATGACTTACTTTACATCTACTTAAAAGCTCTGAGGGCTTTGCATGAGTTCCCCTACAGGCTATTGCAAACCTAATGTCTTGCAACCAGTCCTAGTGAGTCTTAAATCGAAATTGGAAGAAATTCAGATATTGGTAACACAGAAAAGCTTATTTTCTCTACTTTCAAATTCAACAAGCAGAGAAGCTCTATCGTGCTTCTGTATAAGGTTATAGCCATTTGAAGTCCGCAAGGTTAACACTTGTGATATTTCAGAAAAGGATGAAAATAGCATTTAAAGTTAAGATGACTAAAAGCGTTGAGGCCTTAGCAACTATACCAATCAAAGTCAAACACATAAAACTTGAAATTACAACATGAACTCTGTGTGAAGACTGTTTAGAAATGGTTTTAGTGTCAATATCTTGAATAAAAAATTTTTGACTTCTGAACACCCACTGAACTTTGAAAGCCTTTAAACTTTATCTCAAAATTAAGCCATGCGACTTTCAAACTCATTTGGACAGAATGCGAGTCAAATTGCTTTCTTAACTCACAGAGTAGCAGCAATTTAAATGCATCACTCTAGCATACTAACAATATCTTTCACTGCCTATAACTGGGTTCTCATTTGAAACATAAGTAAGGCAAGGAAACTGTTTTTGAAAAGTCTTTCCCAAGGTCTAAATGTCGACCTTCCAAGCCACAGTTTAAACCCTTTACAGAGCCGAGTGTCTATAGGGCAATTCACAGATAGCAATATACTTTTCATTAGATTTGTCAATAATGTTTTAAGTTGACTTACAGTACTATTGTTTTTTTTTTCCATGGAAATACCAACTTGATTTAACAAAACAAAACAAAGTAATTGATAGACCTGATATGATGAGGCTTTTTGTACAAGCCCATTTTCAATTGCGTTTAAAAAATTCTTTTAATTTAAATAAATATTTAATAAAACCTAAGTATCAGGCAATTTATTTTTAAAAGTTGTACCAATTGCAGGTCATTAACAAAGACACAGAGAATTGGTTATGATTATACTTGCTTTGAAAAGCTTTCAGTTTTTCACTTGCATAAAGTTACTGAAAATGGTCTGTAGAGTAGACCAAGTGGGAAAAATAAAGACTCCTAGGAAATAATTTGAATGTATCGCAAAAAAAAAATTTATTTGTTATGCAAGTACTGATTTCTGGAAAATGGTTGCTATAAAGTAGGAATACTTTTACTTATTTTAATCCATAAGCAACCCTTTTATAACATATTTTATTATTGTAGTTGTTGTCAAGAAAAGTTTGGCTATTAGGGCCCTTAGTCATTTCAATAAACTAAAGTTCATCCTGTAAGATGGCAAAGCAAGTGTACTATAAGGTTTGCCAAAATTGGGCTATTATAGTTATTTATAATGCTGGAAATGTTTTGATGGAAAGCTGATTTATAGCTACATAAAGATATTGTCCTTGACATGTTTTGATTTAAAATTTTACCAGAGCTAATTAGTCATACACTGCTTGAGAATATCAAATAAATTTGAAATAAAGATATTTTTGGAGCAATATCAAACTTTGCATTAAATAATTTATACAATCGTAAATTTAATCTCAGAAAAAAAGATTATAGTTTCATAATAATTAAATGAATACAAAAAATGTATATAGCACCATATCTTAATTACACTATTAGCTCAGAGTGCCTTGCAATGCTCACATCACCCACAAAACATTGAAGAGGAAGTCTATCTGAAACTAAAAATATGTGCATGTTGTTGTCTTGGTCTGTTTTTAATGTTTGTGTCTTCTGACCTAATGTTAATGCTCACACAAAGCAACAGGCATACATATACAATTCTTGGCACTCATCCTCAATTCTAACTCATAGTACCATCATTTACCATTTGCGCCAAATGACTTAACAAGAGGAAGAGATGTAGGAGGGGGGGGGGATAGCAAACTCATGACTATGTTTTATTTATAACAATTACCTTGGAACTTTTTTGTTTTTTAGTTTCTTGCATCAATATATACAATGTTTTACTTTTTTATTGTATGGCAAAAACTCATGTTCACTGTACCCAACTTATAAAATTCCATTAATGCTTCAAATGTTAAAAAATTGTGATAAAGACCAATAACATAAAGAAATAGAACTACTTATTACTCAGTCATGAAATGGGAATATGGAACTGCCAAATCCAGCATTATCTCATTCTCAGTCAATAAAAAAATTACCTATCGTACTGTAATAGTGAGAGAGTGAGTGTAGCTTGAGTTTTAAAACAGAACAGAACTGAGTACTATTAAGGTTTTGATTTAAGAATGATATCAATTATTGCAATGACAAGATATTTACTGACATTGCTGAAGTGGTGAAAAAATCTAAAGTGTTAACAATCAATAATGAGCTACCTCTACCTAGGGCCATGGAAATAAAGATCCAAACATCTTCCTAGAAATCTCAGGTTGTTGAACTGCAGTGAACCCGCTTTTTTCCAATTGTTCATTCGAATAACTGTAATCATCATATATATACAAGTATTTTAATCAGAGAGATTGTATGCATCTTCTGCTACTATTTGTAAATCACTTCTTATTATGTTTTATGCTGCCTCTCCTATCTTCCTATCTCTCTCTTTTTTCCCCTGTCTCCTCCTTTCTGAATTCTTCTTTTCTCTCTCTTCATAGGAGGCACTCTTTGCTGTTTGTTGAATAATTGAATTTTAAACATATAGTTTTAAAACAGAACATCATTAATTGTATTATGTGATATATACAGTATGCCCAGGTGATATTAAAATGAAATTTTCTTGGATATATTTGCAGTTTATATTTAATAGAGTAAACAAGATCTTTAAATGTTTTTTTGTGTGTGATTTTTGTCTAGTATTTCAATCATCATCTCTTTATTTGAAGTTATCAAGATACATGGTGAGACTGGGTGGTCAAAGTTTTAATTCACTGTGTGTGAGATTGTTCACTCATGTCATGGTAATGTATATTGAAGTGTATTTTCATTTGAGCCGTATTATGTGATATTTAAATTTAAGATACAACGGACAGAATTTCTAAATAATGCAGCTATTGTTCCTGACACATGCTTTATTACCTGCGCATAATAAATGTTTGATAAACAAATTATGCAGTGGAAATTGTAATTTTAAGAAAAAGGGTTGACTTTATTCTATTTAACAAGCACAATAAAAAATAAAATGTATTTAGCCAAAGATGTATCATTGCATGGGAAGATTATGGATGGTCTGGACAAAACAACGGAATATACGAACAGCCTGACTTACAGTTACAGGGATGAGTTATTTAAGCCTGGACATACTAATAAAGTATGCTGGCTTACTGTTTTAAGTTTAATTAGCAAACTAGTGCCAATTACTTTTTCACAGTATTTAACACCACCTGATCGAGCACCCCCTTCTTTGCCTATCCTTCAAAGCTAGTTTGTTTGCCAGCTGGCACTCTGATGCCCACAGTGACTATTATTTCTTTTTCATTGTCCTCACTGAGGCCACTTAATTTATGAACATCAAATTTATTTATATCATACATTTAAAAAAAACCAAAGGGGAGTGCTATGCTGTACGAGTTGGCTAACTCTGGACTCACCTGTATTTGAGGTGCTAAATTTTTTGCTTTGACCACTTCAACTATAAAAGATGATATAGTTTAGAATGAAGAAATTTCTACTGGAGTAACTGTTCAACATGCATGTATCGACTTTTTTAGCAGCCATAGGAAATTAAGCTGAAAGTAATACCTTGAATTAATATTATTACAGCTATTCTAATAATAATAATTATTATTGTAGTCATGTTTTTTTATGGTTCTGTTTTTGTTCTTACTGAGGTAACTGATCTGGGATCCCATAATTTCCAAAATAAATATAGGGCTCAAATAGAGAGCAAATGAGGACTTTCAAATCTCTCATTATACCCTTAGTATTATTTATTCCCGTTGCTGTTATATTGGGTGGCCCAAAAAAACGTCCTCAACTTTAGAGCGCTTTATCTCTGGTAGTCTTAGTGCAACTGTCATAATTTCAGCATATGATGAATAAACTATTACTACAATCAATAACACGCCAAATATCAACAAAATCCATCGATAAATAAGTGAACGATAATTTTTTAAAAAAAGTTACCGAAACTCTTGAAAAACAAACTTGGACCTCTGAACCAAAGCTGTTTTGCAATTCGCACTGCGCACTTTGTGAGCACAACGCTAACACACTGTATAAAGAAATGTAATAAGGGATCTGAAGTTAAAGGGCTACAAATTCAGACTAGCAGAAAAACGGAAAGCCTGAAAGAGAAAAGACGCCTTTGATCATGGCGCTTTCTGAACAGATTTAGTCATGAAGATGTCAAGCAAATTATCTTCACTGTAATAAAGACTTTACTCTAGAGATAGCCAAAATGACGTTGTCTACGGAAGAAATAAGTTGGGCATCCCTTACAACGGCTTAACCACAAAGCTGATTGCCTTTTGCAGAAAGTTATGGTTTCTGCAGGCGTGTGCTAGAATGGCAAAACCTAGATAGATGTAGTTTTCCTTGATACGGATATTTGAAGGTCGATTCAAAGAATTACATCTCTCTGCTTAAAAAAAAACTTCCCCCGTGTCACACAAACTTTATTCTCATGGTGACGTTATTCTGCAACAAGACGGTGCTACTTTGCACGTAAGTTGTGCTACCCAAAAATTCCTCATAGAGCAAGGAGTTGATTTTATTGCCAAGGATGACTGGCCACCACAATCCCTAAATTTGAACCTGATGGACTATGCAATGTGGGACTCGCTTGCTGAGGTCTACATGGGACGGTGGATACCTTTCACTTTAAATGAACTGAAAACAAAAATAAAGGAGTTTTTTTAAAGATTGAAGGGTATTTTTACAAGCCCAATTCCACTTCAAAGGTGCTCTCAGGGCTTGGGTCCCAATGACAATGTACGGGCTGCCACCCAGAGACTAGCGGGGATACCATGACTTAGCCTCAGCCGGTCACATTATACTGACACCGACCCAACCAGTAGGGGCCCGGACTGTGCTCGGCTGTGTTTCGAACCCGCGACCTCTTGGCCACGGAGCGAAGCCACTACCAACTGAGCTATCTAGGCCCCCAAATGCTGGAGACAAATAGGTATTGAGGAAGTGAGAAAGTCAATCGCAACATGGCGCAAAAGAGTTAGAAATTTTGTTCAGCTGGAAGGAAATTCTACAGATCACTTGAAAAACTGATTACACTGGAGTTCATGAACTGTTTTTACACATCTGAGGTGCGTGTTACATAGAGTCAAATAACTTCTTGCCCAATAAAGCCAGAAGCTTCAAACTTCGCATTGACATGAACAATTTGTCTTACTGTTACTCTGTGTGTATTTTCATGTAAAGAACATAAACAGGTATGAAGTTATAGAGTGACAAAGTTAAGGTAGTTTCTTTGGGGCCACCTGATATAGGTTCTTCTGTTTGAACAAAGGATGTGAAATAAATGTGGCATTATTAAATACTTTCGGCATTAGAAGTATGATTGTGTTAAATTTGCCTATTGAAAGAGGTTTTCTCCAATAATTTACTTTTTGAAACACATATTAAACATGTTTTTTTTAAATCTTTGAAAATAAAATTGATGTTTAGCAATAAAACTGTTCTACTTCTAGAATACAGTGAAACCTCGTCATACCGCCCCCCGCTTTACCGCCATTCCCGCATACCGCCTGCTTTTGGCTACAGTACCGTTTGGCTGCTATATAAATTAGTAAAATAACTCTTTGTACCGCCATCCGCCAGTCCCTACCGCCGTACAAAATATCAGTGAACACAATAAAAAATGCCCGCTATACCGCCAGCGTAAA
>BMAT01013642.1:342782-360333 GCA_019649035.1 Elysia marginata | reverse complement strand
AGTGTGTCAGTCGTATCGACAGAAAGACAAATAGGAGGCATTCTTTAGAAAAAATTGAAACAAACACTATAGGAAGAAGAAAAAAAAACACAGAGAAAACTTAATTATCCTAATGCGATACAGTTGGTTACCTAGGGAAGTAATAATAAGAGGCTGTTACAGGCTAGAATAAATTGAGAATCTTTCAGAAAGTGGGTGAAGAACTAAACAGAAGGGTTTTAATAATTGACAGGAAAAGGATAAGAGAAAACATAAATTTGTGTGTGTATTCCTCTCGTTCTATTCTCTTGGGATGACCCAGAAGTTACCATCTATATGAAGAACTCAGTGGCACTTGTAGGAGTACTTGAAGAGTTTATACTCCCCGCATTTCCGGACTTTGAGATGGGAAAATCGATTTTTATTTTGCTTAGGACACTACGATTTCTCTCTTCAAAATTTGTCTGCCTGTTTGCTTCCTGTCGGTTCTGGTTTTCTTTTTTAATGCTGTATGTGTAACTATATTGTTGCATTTCCATCTGCTCATCTGTCTGTTTTTATTCCTCCCTCCTCCCCTCTCTCTTTCTTTCTCTCAAATAAACCCTGTTCCGTCTAGATTGATGTCTAATGCCAAAGCCAGCTTACGTGCTCTTTTTAAATACATTGTACCATCTCACTGTTTAGTTGCACTCTCACATTTTTATAGCATGACAGGAGATAAAATGTTCGTTCCTATGAATCGTGTATTCTTATATAACGGTAGATATCGTGGGTAGTTACCTCATAGCAATGAACAATACCCGGTACCTGTGCGACATATGCCTGAAGCATCAGTCATATAATATACCCTGATCCAGGCAATGTAGTCGTGGTGACTTGCTCATCACTTTGCCCAGGCCAGTGGTGGTTATGAGATGATTCTAGACAGCTGTGAGCAGCTGGTACCAAAGCTGACCCCGTGTACACGCATGAATAGCGCGTTATCTGCGGATTGTCAGTATAATCCCGCTTTTTTTTACTTTATTACATGTTGGTTATGAGTTTTTGTTTGATGACGAATAGTTTTTTTTATGACGAACAGTTAACTCATCAGAGCAATATGGTAAGGCACACAGGATTAGTAATTTGCTTTGATGAATCATTTCAATTCTAATGAAAGAGTGACAAATGCTTCAGATCTTATCTTACTATAAATTATTGACTAACAAAAATTAGAGATTAACTTTAAATCATCCTCTTCTTATTACTAAAACAATTAAATAATCATCCATATTTACCATTTCCCGATCCCCTTTCTTCCATCCCTCTGAAAATGAAAAACAATTCTTTCAATAAGCCAATTACAGGCATTATACCTCTATGCTTTGTATACAGTCAGCTAATGTGTCATAACAGTTAATTACATGGTTTTAAAAAACCAAAATAAATGATTTTCTCAAGTTCAATTATTTAAGATATACATGTATTTAAAAAAAAAAATGCGCTGTCCTATATCGCGGAAACCACTTAATAAATCCGGAGTTCTGTCACAAAAAAAAATGAGAAAACTATTTTAAATTATTTGGACCCATTGCCAAAGTTGATGGTTATAACCATTGCCGCTTGCCCATAAGTTTTTAGAAGACCATGAATCTATAGATATATAACGTTGAATTTATGCGCAAAGCAAGCGTAAAGACATTTGTTTCAGGTCTAGGAATTGCGAAAACAATCACAAAATAAACTGAGTGCATAAATCTAGGGTTTTAGCAACTACTTAAGTCTCATTTTTCATTGAAGATTAGATATGGATAAACAGCAACTGTTTAAAGTACAATTCTGGGCAAGAAAGTGAAAGAAAGTATAAACAAAATCTGTTCTTTTAAAAATGAGTTCAGTTTGAACAGGCACCTTGCAGTGCAAAGGTATTTGGTACTTTTGAATGATTTTGGTTTTGAATTTTTTTTCTATTTTTTTTGCACGAAACTCAAGAATAACGCAATAACTTTTTCTTTGGGACAGTTAGGAATCAAACAAGAACTATATTAGCCAAATGGTGTTTAAAGTTCAATTTTCATTCCCAAATCGAATTATTATAAAATTTTGACTTGCGATGTGATCAATAGTAAGAAGCCATAAGCCCGAAAAGATAAATAATTTTACATCAATATCAGGCATTTAAATCATCTTTCTTGAACTTTACCAGCGCCCAAAGAGAGTTGAACATAGACCGCATATCAAGCACTGTCGAAGGTTTACAGGTAAAACTACTATTAGTATCCTTGATAGCTAACGACAATAATGCTAAGTTACAATTTTTATGAATTACCAAGGCATTTGAGCAATACTAACCACTGCATCAAAGCTATCTTGAAAATTTCAGATTTCATCAGCGCACACGTAACATTTGGGCTGGATTTATGAACGATAATAAAATGAAATTCAGTCGATCTGCAATCTACAAAATAAAACAGATCCCTTGGTATAGGTTTACATTGCTTGAACTGACAAAACTTCATGAATTACAAGTATAAGTTTTCATATTGCTTCTAGATAGAAACACAAGTTTGTTTTGGGTGTATTTGCAAAAGGACATCTTTATTTTAAAACCTGTTTTCAACATTGCATACATATTTAGGATTGCCCTCTTGTTTAAGTTTACAACGAGACTTTAGTAAATTAATGCATTATTTTTCTCTAAGTCTTTGAAAAATATTCTTTTCTTTCTCTCATGTCTCTGTTTCTCTTTCAGTTTCCTGTTCACTGTAACCTGCATCTTTCCTTAGCTTCAAATCTCTGTCTGTCTGTCGCTCTCTTATTCTCCAGCAAAAACTTCTATTCTTTTGCTCTGTGTCGCTCTCTTATTCTCCAGCAAACACCTCTTTTCTTTTGCTCTACTGAACTAAAAACAATTTTTGTCGCATATGTAGAACTTACTTTAGAGAAGTGGACCCTGTTAGTGCTACCTGGTCAGCTCATATTTTTGTTGTAAAAGAAATATAAAAAAAATTTCATCCCTTGAGTAAGGTTGAAGAACACACAATATCCTCCCGTCACAAGCGTTGCCTGAAATAATTACGGGTGATGGAGGACGATTCGATAGGCAGGCAGCTGACACCAAGACGATTACAAGATAACAGAATAATTATTTTCTATCTCTCTCACACACGTAGACACTTTACAGAAGTAATACGATTAAAGTCTTAATTCTTCTGTTTAATGCGTCTCTGTGTTGCTTTATGGCCTTGTATGCCCGTATGCATGCCTGTTTTTCCCCTGATTTCTCTCTTCTGTTTTGTCAGTGATGTGAAACCGAAGGGATTAGCGTCGCATGACTCACCTCACCACCTTTTCTAACCTCCCGGCTTTTTTCTTTTTTACCAAAAACTTATTTCCAAAGTGTTCTTAGTAGTAAAATAGAAAGTTTACAATAACACTACATTACCTCTTGGGATAAACTTAATAATTGACGAAATTTTTATAGCACACTTGATAACTTGCATGCGCAAATCAATGAACCATTTTAACCCATCTAGCAGCATCAGTATTAGCTACATCATTGTTGCAGTGACCGCACGGTCGAGACCCTGTTGAGATACACTGTTGTGAGAGTATTGCTGTTCCATTCAACAAATCAACACAATCTTACCAGTTTTCCTCCTACAGCTGCTGCCGTGTTGCGCACTGTTGCAGCAATCGAGATACAGGGACAAAGGTGTACAAATATTGACCCAATATTAAAACACGAGTAAACCTCGTATTACCGGTACATATACTACAACTTTACACCTCATCAGCTGCGATTCTAATGAACGACTGCTACTTACGATGTAACACGTGGCTCCCAATTAAATGTTAAGTAAAGTATGACACGCGACGGCTCGTTAGATTTAAACATAGCACTACAAAAACTTGTAATTAAAAATATCTTTTTCCAAAACTACATTACCATATTTGGAAGGGTGGGGAGAGGAAGTAATAAAGGTGGGTTTTGAATGTTGAGGAAGGGAACCAGATGCGTCAGATGATTCATTTACATGCTGCAAACTAAAACATAAATTCTTCTCGATACCTAAAATTTGAGGTTGGTTCACTTATTTGGGCCAAAAACCTGTCGCAGTGAGACAGATGGTTGTATACATGGTAATTGGATGAGGTTAGGCATGGGATACGGGAGCCTCCCATTATCAACTTTATGTGTCACAAAAATCAATGAGAGTGTGTGACCTTTTCACTTTATTGATATCTTTCGTTCTATGGCATCTTTTCGGCCACAGAAAATTATCACTAAAGCCGATTCCCAGTGGTGAGACTTTTCAAACCAGTTTTCGACTTTGTGTCCTAGCTGAGGCCACACAAAAATAGATAAGACAGACAATAATTACAAACACAAGTAAGAATATGAAAACAGCTTTGAATACTAAACCAACGGTATGTTAAGAATATAACAACCCCAGCTTGTTATAACCGTGAATGTGAAGTTTGCGAGTTCAAATATCCATTTTAGATAAGATGCTACGCATTACTATGTTCAAGTAAACCATGATCTGGTGAATGGCAGGGATAACAATGACCCCTTCAAACATAACCATTAATTTTAAATGAAACAAGAAGGCAGAAAGGGAAAATGCGGGGGGAAATAGAGAGAAAGCTAGAGATGTAGATAGATAAAAAGATGGGAAAATAGATCAATTGATAGATGGATAGATAAATGAAAGAAAAAAGAGATAGATAAGTATAGAAAATGAGAGAGAGAGAAAAAAAAAGAGAGAGAGAGACATAGACAGAGAGAGAGAGAGAGAGAGAGAGAGAGAGAGTCCAGCCTATCGGGTGACCTGAGACTTTTTGACAGTCGCGCACTAACACAGTATATATAGCAGAGCATGGTGTTTAATGACTTCCTGGTGCAAGGTTACTGATTTCGTAAACATCAAGGTTTGAACAATCGCATAAAAATTCTGACAGGCTTGTAGGAGGAAGGTATGGTAGGCGGTGTTGGTTACAATGTGAGGAGCATTGGCCTATCACCACAAACTGATGTCATTCCCCAAAAGATTTTTTGGATGCGCATTTTGTTTACTTTTCTTTCCGACTCGTCACACACCATAAAGGCAAGGAGTTGGACTCACTGCTCTAGTCATTGGGAGTCGTTAGTAACGCTTTTATTATGATGCATAAACTTACATGTATTACTAACATGAGGAGCAGCATTAGTCGGGCGTAGAGGGTAAACACCTCAGCCCTCCTTCTCAACTTGGCTCAAGTGCGGCTAGACAGAAATTGGTTTATAAGGAAAAACATATGGAAGACATTGGCAGCGAACAAACAGCGTCACAATAATCTTGATTCTTCCTCATTGCTCTTTAATTGTTATAAAGTGTTGTAATAAATGATTAATTTCAAGTATGAAAATTATCAGCAGGATATTGATAACGTTTGGCTCTAAATTCTATTTACTCTGATAAAAACATTTTGAATTGGTTGCGAATAATGTTTTTTTTTTGTTTCGTCAATGGCTTAACAATAAATTCACCATAAATACTTGTCGTGAATCGCACCCAATATTAAGAACATAATATCGCTTTTTTAATAATATAATGTGATCTTACTAGTTACAGATCCTGTTTCAAAAAGTTATTGTGGTTTTGTCGATACAGTTTTAGTATTAATTTGAGAATACTATTGCCAATCTAATCCTTAACAACTTAGTACAAGAATCGTGTGTTAAGAACACGCACAGCTTTTAGTTCACGAGAGGAAACAGCATGATGGTATCGCGCATTAGGAGTGCTTCTTTAATGCAAGTGAAGAAATAAATGGAACAAACTCGACATGCGGCGTGCTGAGTCATTTTCGTTTTAATTGTTGAGATTATTAGGCCTCGTAATGTAAATCTAGCATAAAGTCAGCAAGCGCCTCCCTAGTTTTGTGATGACTCAAAGAGTGGCAAAACATGAAAACATAATTGGGAGATCATGATTTTGTAACGGCAGGAAAAAGTAGAAAAAGAGAGACAGACAGAGGTGCCGAGAAAGCTGTGTTAAAATTTAGAAACAGGAACATAAAGACAAGGGGAGCGAGAACGAAAAAAGGTATATTTTTATGGATGATTAGCATACTGTATATAATTTACAGATAGAAAAAGCGAGCGTTGGATAAAAGAATAGATAAATAGATAGAAAGATAGATAGACAAATAGATAAATAGATAGATAGATATAATATAGATAGATAAAGTAACAGATAAATATCAATATAGAGAGATAAATAGAAAAATAGATAGATAAATAGGTGAACAGGAAGAGTGACAAAGGAAGAGAGAGACACAGAGACAGAGAGAGACACAGAGAGACAGAGAGAGAGAGAGAGAGAGAGAGAGAGAGAGAGAGAGAGAGATCAACAAGAATCCTAAGAAAACGCTTAGCACAGCGGAATATTTTTAAAATTTGGTGAGAGGTAAAGCTAACGGGAACTTTAAAAAAATTCGGAAAAATATGTGTTGGGAGCTTTCAGTTTCATTTTTCCGCGCAATTCTTGATGGTCACAGTGTAACAAATAATTGTTTTTCACTTGATTCCGATTTAATATTCTTTATGACTTTATGACTCATAGAGGATGGTCATCAAATGAAACAGAATGATGCGGAAAGGAAGCACCGAAGGAACATAATTATCCTGCATTCAAACAGCTTTTTGGAGGGGGTGTTAAGAAAAAAGGGTGGGAAAAACGAGTGCAAGGTCATAAAAATCCCTTTCTTTAAATTGATTCATGTAATTTGTAAAGGAAAGAAAGTCATACATTTGTTATTAGCGTTAAATTGTCCCCTGCTGGTTCTCTTTGATCCATTTACTTTCCATCAGATGGAAAATAATTTTACAGTAAAGTTGATTCAAAGTTTTCGTAATCTTTACAGATTTTAGAAACACCATCTATTATGAACTCTAGTTTTTTCGATGAATTAGAACATGTTAAACGTTTTGCCAATCAATTTATATTTGGTGTGATATTCTTTTGGCATCCTTTTTAGAGGGTGGCTAAGAGACATGATAGATTCTCTCAGTGCTGCTTTTCTGAGGTTTAAGATACTATATTAATGATATACTACGGTAACAATTGTTTGCAAAATCTTCTTACGTTTTAAGTAAGAAACGCCCGCAAATTGTCCCGTCGCCATGATTGTGCTTTCTATTTTTCCACAATTTTCGAGAGCGGTTCAAAGTAAAATAAGAGCATAATTATTTAGTGGTATTGGTGCTAGGTTTGCGCACGCATAATCTATAGTTCCCATCTTTTTTCTTTACTATTTCGCACTGATATTTGGAAGGGTGGCTGTGAGTTGTATCTAACTAAATTACGAGCAATATAATGACTTTGCTACAACTCCGTTACGATAAACATTCATTTAGTTCGTAAAGGGTGCAGAAAAAGCATGAGGCTAATATGTTTTTTGTTTTAACAGACTTAATTTTCAAGTGTAAAAGTTATCGTTTAACATAAGAAAGATACGGTGCAGAATTTTTATTCTGCATTTTCTTAGCTTTGCCTATTTTTGACCTGTCTGTTTCCCTCTGTCTCACATTTCTCACTTCCCTCTTCTGTATCTCAAATTTCTTTTCCCTTGCCTTTGATTTCAAATTGAACTGATGATACGTTTTACTCTGTTTCTAGGCTTCCTTTGCTGTTCCCTCTTCTTTTTTCACTTTGAGCCATTTTCTTTCTTTTCCTTTTTAGATTGTCTTTACTTTATATCCTATTTCATTTCTTTCTGGATCTCACCCTTGAGTCAGCAGCAGCTCTCATCACTACTTTGTTAAATATTCATCAATTAGGAATCCAGCCTGACCCCATTCCCACGCCCCGACTGTTCTTGTCTTTCAGAGCTGTTCAGTTCAGCAGACTCGGTCCGACCAGGCACAACTCACTCTTGCTAACATTAACAACGCAAGCAAAACGGAAAAAAAGAAATAAAAAAAGATAAAGAAAGGAAAAAAACAACACAGACGTTTGCGCGCCTTGTGCCAGATGTCTGGCTACAACGAAGGGGCTGCACTTTACCTTTATCTTCATTTTTGCGATTATCGCTGAAATTGTCGTTTCTCTTCATAAGCTTTAGTGTTCTTGTGGCTAGTTTTGAAAGGTCTACTTATCATTTTTTTAGGTTTTGTTGTAGTTTTTTGTACGATTTTTGTTGCTGCTGTTATCGTTCTTTTTTTCTTTCTTTCTTTCTTTTTCTCCTCCTTCTTCTTTTCTTCTTTTAGCCGGCTCTGTGGCCTAGTGGTAAGACACTCGCTCAGAGATTGAGAGATCGGGAGGAGCGTAATTCTATCCCCGGCCGAGTCAAACCAAGGACTTTGAAATTGGCATTAGCCGCTGATCCACCTAGTGTCTGCATTATGGAATTAGAGTTAAGTCTGATCGGCCCCGTGTCAGGATAACGTGACTGGGTGTGGTGTACGCAAGCGCTCTTTACACCACAGTGTGGCAGCACGCTTTCAATTATCCCCAGCGCCGTCTCTGATATAACCTTGAAGTTGACTGAGATCTTAAAAATTCAACCAACCAACCAACTTCTTTTTCTTCTTCTTTTTCTTCTTTCCTTTATTCCTTTGTTTTTGCATCTTAGTTTTTAAATTCAAAATATAAAAGCGTAAAAATACTAATTTATAATAACGAGAAAATTGAGAAAAGGAAACAACTCATACTTCAATAGGTAAAATGTTTATTTATTTCGGTATTCATATATATAACTGTTTTAGGACAATACATTTGCCAATGGCCTACATTTTGTTTTGTTGACACCAATAGAAAAAATACAAATTCATCTTCAATCAGAATTAATTATGTAAAATCATCTAATGCCTACTTACATACCATGACATGCAAAATCACGACTGAAAACCATTTGAATTCACAATGCATTTTATCATCCCGATCACCACACAACATTTGACATGCGAACAATCGTGGCCTGAATCGATTGGCTTTCAAGAATTCAGTCATAATGCTATGTCAAAAGAAAGAGATGATGTCATAAAAATAAAAAACAAAATCTTAAAGAAAATATAAAGACGAACAGGGAAAATAGTCAAAACAATGAAGAAACTTAGCGTACAAGTTACATCATATCTTATCACCTATGTGATTAGATACAGATGAGAACAGTGAGAATGAGGATGATGAATGTGACAATGATGATAATCATGTTGACGGTAGTGATAATAAGGATTATGAGAATAATAACCACAATAATAAAATAATAAAAAAATAACATTTAAAGTCTAAATACCAGCAAAAGTTACACATATCGTAATGGTAATTAGATAGGTATGGGATTTAGGACGTTAAAAAGAACAAGGAGAAAATATTTAGAGGAAACTTAAGGAAACGTAAGTGAAATGTAATGATATCTAGACAAGCTGATTTACAGGAAACAAAGAAAAGGAAGAGCTCCGCTGTAAGCAGGACAAAGCTGAGAGTAGACAGTCACGCTAGTGGGAGATGTCCTACAGTGTGATCTTAGTCGAAGCTGTGACTAGTGATGCTAGTGAGAGATGTCCTACAACGTATCTTAGTCGAAGCTTTGACTAGTGATGCTAGTGGAAGATGTCCTACAGCGTATCTTAGTCGAAGCTGTGACTAGTGACGCTAGTGGGAGATGTCCTACAGCGAATCTTAGTCGAAGCTGTAACTAGAGATGCTAGTGGGAGATGTCTTCAGCGTATCTTAGTCGAAGCTGTGACTAGTGATGCTAGTGGGAGATGTTCTACAGTGTGATCTTAGTCGAAGCTGTGACTAGTGACGCTAGTGGGAGATGTCCTACAGCGTATCTTAGTCGAAGCTGTGACTAGTGATGTTAGTGAGAGATGTAATAGAGCTTGATCTTAGTTGGAATGTTAAGTCCTAGAAATCCTAGTAACACGAATTTTTACCATTACTCGTCTTGTCGTCATACAATAAAGGTCCCCCCCCCCCCTCTCTCTCTTTCTCGATCCATTATTGTATTTTTTCTATCTTTGCACCAAAATGAATGCCAGAAATTTGAGATACGGTCCGGATCCGACCCGTTTTACATGCAATCCCCTCATTTCAGCACGTAAATAGGGATTACACCCTGATGTTACTTTGTCGCTTAGTAAGAATATTTCTAAAATTTCCATGGATACGATTCATATAACTGTATCTTTACTACACACCAAACACCTTTAAAGATAACAACCACACAGACGCTTTATAACATATTGACATTAATATATATATATAATTGACTTAGCGATACTTTGCATTTGTTGGAGTACCCTGTGCATGGAGAAATATAAATATTTGAAGTATTAACTTATAATTGCCCATGAATGACTAATAAATACGAATGGTATTCACAGTGAAAAATTTCTAGTGTAAGCATACGCTATTGGCAGCGAACCAACAATTCAACTTAAATATGGTTGTGGAGACTCTGTTTGGCAATTTAATCATAACAAAAGATTTAGAGAATGTTCGACTTTATGTCTTGTTGCTGTTGTATTTTTTTATACCGATCATTCAAATGGTGAAGGTAGAATAACTATTGATGATAAAATAATAATCATGAAAAAAAAACAAACAAAGATTAAAAAACGAAAAGGCTTACACCTATAATTAACTCATCTTTACATTCAAAGAAAAATATATGACCATGATAGAAGAGAATACCGGAATTAAAGTCAATAAATAATTGAAATCTTAAGACAATTAAAAATAAGTCAAAACATGGATAACCCAATGAAAGATGAACACGATTTTAAATACATAACCACAGTTAACAATACCAGGTACACCAACAAGAAGACGTCGCCATTCTTTACTGTTATTTCCTGAGGTCTGTGCGGTATTAGGTTATTTGGTATTGTTCACAATATATTTGGTTAACTAGTATTAAAGCAGCTGATAACCGAGTCGGTTTATTCCAACAAACATGCTGTGGGGATTAATCCATCAGAAAGTTCCGAACATAAAATTATCCTCAGCATATAATGCATTTTTTCATCTGTAAAAATCGACTTTTAATGATGCATACTTGAATTTTCAAAAATCTATTGACACCAATAATGGTAACAAACAAATAATTGAACTATATACACTACAATTATGTTATACTAAAAGTTATACTTGTCACAATTTATGTACAATTTTTTACTGTTTAATTTGTCCAATTTTCAAACAGACCCACGACTGAATGAAGATGCATTTTCTTCAAAATTTTGAACACGAATGTGCAATAATGTTAAAATGGGTGAAACATGTAGACCTGAGCACACAAACTAGAAATTGGATAATACACAGAAAGTGTTTACAATATAAAGAGTTATATTTATTTAAACACACGCACTGACGATCTAAAAGAAGGAGAACGATCATAAAAATTGCTGCCAAACTTGAAGACTAACACTAAACTAATGGGTTGACTGAAAAGTTTTTCTTTAGGAACACCAACTAACAAATTGCAAAGTTATAATAAATCATGTAACTTTTAAAGAACATTGAAGTGCTGGACTTTAAATTTAGGAAATCGTCACAGCGTCTCTCTGACATAATTTATCATAATTATTTCTTCACAATGGTGAACGCTGCATGCAACATGTATATATAAATGCTTTCTGATTCTCTTATTGCTGCGTCATATTAAGTCCCAATGCAGAGCTACTCATAACAAAAAACAGAAGTGGTGGGACGTTTGGAACAATAAATATAATACTCAAATATAAAAAAGAATACATGTCAACTTCTTGATATCACTGGTACGGTGGAAAAGGTCTCACAGTCAGTCACAACAAGTCATCTACTCTAAACAACAAAAATCGAGCTGAAGGAGCTTTTACAATGTAGACAGCAATTTTCTCATTTTGGTCCTAGAAGATAACACTAACACTGCAAATTGACTCGCAGATGTATTGATAAGACAATTGATAAGTTACACCAAATTTGACCATTTTCTGACAATAAAATCTTTATTATGGTCCACGCATTTCAAAGAAAAGATAAATTATAGTTTGGTCCCCCATTTTTGCGTTAATGTCAAATAATCCTGTCTTAAAATTTATTTTATTTATGGCCCTATAAATACTAAACCAAGGACGATACTTTTTATGACATTTTCATGATATTGGTGACATATAATGATCAAGGGAGATGGCGACGAAATACCAAAACGCAAAACACAATAAAAACATTATGTACAGCATAAATTTGAACGGCTCGAAAATGGGCCAATTGAAGAGAAAGATAAATATCTTCAAGTTTGACCACTTTGCCAGATACAGGTAAAGCTAAAAAAGCAATGCCTTCAACTGCTGGCATTTGTATAGAATGGTACAACTTAAACACTCCAGTCGCGAGGGCAACATTGTGGGAATGTACATCACTTCATACCATTGTGTGCATGGTAGAGACCTCGTATCATGTGATTTGCTTCAAATACCTAAAGTGCCAGTGCTGGTGACCAGCACCAGGGTAGACTGTATAATGTGGTTCATATTTCACGCGAAACAAGCCTGGTGGCACCCGAAACATCGGGAAAGGCACATGAAAACAATAATAGAAAATGTTATTGAATAAGTAAGTGTCTATTTTCACAGTCAGTCGTGGATACATCGAAACTCGAACGAGTATTAGTGGGATCATCCAGTTTTTTGCCCGACATCGGGTGATAGGGAGGGCTGCTGAATGCCACTCAGAACACAAACGATGGTAGCACAGCGGTGTTCTTTTCCTTCCGGAACTAGGAATGTGGCTGTATCAGTTCGGGAACACAAACGGTATGTCACAGTAATTTTTGGTTGCTTTAAGCGCCTTTGCATAAAATTATTTTAGGTCCTACATCTCGTATAGAAGGGTGAACAACTTGTGTTGATAAACTTTGATTAGGCCTTTCTTCGAAGATATGTAAACCATTAATGCTCTCCATATATCGAGTGGTGTGAAACTCTGTGAAGAAGCTGACAGCTTTGGAAGAATCCATAATAAGTCGATGAATCAATATAGAAAACTCTAGTCATGGAATAAGAGCCATAGGGGATCTATATTCTTTTAGTACGAACAGAGGAAGCTAGAAATAATAGTCAGATTTGAGTATTTTTGTCTTGTATTTTATGAGTATGTACCAGCACCATAACAAAGATTGGTCACGAGTAAATTATTCAAAGTTGGTGAGAAGGCCAGTCTATAGTTTATAACAAAAATTGTTAACTAGTGTGACTGATTGTAGGATTTTCTTTTCTTTTTTTGGCAAAGGAGAAAGTCTTAGTCTGGGACCCCTCAGTCTGTATGGTTCTCATCACAGAGTAGAGCGCTTGAAGTCTGTAATCTTTTCTAAACACTCAGCGGTTCTTTGCAGGAAGGTATGAAAATAGCGAAACCTATCGATCTGTGAGACTCCATGGTCTTCACACGCTGCTCTCGATACCCTGGAGACGTGGGTGTAGAATGCGAGGAGATATGCCCTGATTCAGGTCTTGTTCGAACTCCAGGAGCTGACCCATGAAGTTGAAGTTGGGAGAGATGATGAACCGCTTGCCCTTGACAAATTTGTAGGCATCTGCCATGGCCATGCGGGTGTGCTTGAGGAGGTAGGCGATAGTGACGGTGGCGCTGCGAGAAACGCCAGCGTGGCAGTGGATCAAAACTTTGGAGCCGTTCTGACGAGCATCATCTGAGAAGGATAGTGGAAAGATAAACGGAGCGGGTTAATATTGGTTGGTAAGCTTTAGATCCTGAACATTTAGTACAGCTTGGGGTCTGAAGAAAGCAAAACATTTAAGATTTGACGACAAAGTATCATAGCAAACGCAATTTTGACACCCGCAAAGTATAGCCGGAACATCTATAAACATATTGTGGGTTATTTGTAGGTGGCAGTGACACTCATGGAGATCACATCAAATAATTCGGATGGTATGAAATTCAGTTAGTAGGGATATGATGGTGAAGTATCAAAAACCAAAAAGGTAAGCCGTTGCTATCATAGAAGCACACAATAGTGTCAAAAATTAAACTAAATTCTGAAAATTCAATAAAGCGCAGAAAGAAGTGACGAATGGTTCTCAACCTGATCTTCGAATTAAACAAATTAAAGATAAATACCAGGCTTAGTCAATGGTGGACGGACTGGTTGGAGAACAGGACTTAACAAAAAAGGCAACCAAACAAATTTTACAACAGGAATTATTAGAGCAACGATAAAGCTTTACATTGATCAAAACTTTGACTCTTGAGCTCAACCATTAAGGCTCATACTTTTTCATTTATGTTGAAACCATCGTAGACTGAAGTGTGTGATTAGATTACACAAAGGAAATAAGTTTTGGCGGCTAATGGATTATAAGCCGAGGGGACGGACTGTTGGTTTTTTAATTCAACCGTGTTCTTTCTTAAATTTCTAAATAGACAAGTTTGGTCAGTTCATAGAAAGTCTTTATATGTTATACTTCATAAAACACTTAGTTTTCTTTTTATCCACATTTTCTGCTCCCATTCCGCGTTTTAAACTATTTTCACTCCAAGTGTTGACTTATTTTATTTCCACAGGAAACTCTTCCAGCCCCGACATAGTAAGTAGGATGAAGCCAAACAACAACTAGGCTAACCACAGACTCAACATACAAACAATTGTGCGTTATGTCCATGATTTTGCAAGAGGGGTGTAAGTCTAAAAACTGCATCTCGATGAGTTCAAAGTCTTTTCTTGGCACATTGCACTTGAATGAAACAAGGAGTCTCTTTCTTCGAGTTGTGCCCAGACCGTCAGCACATAAATATCATGCTTAATCTTAGTCAATATTAAAAGGACGAGATGTCCAAAAGCCTGTGAACAGTAGAAGCTTTGGGTACTGAAGAGGGCAATGAGGTGACTAAGTACAGCAATGATTCACGAATCGTGTGAAGACAGACGCCCGAAGTAAACACAGAGAAACCCCAGAAACAGGAAATGAGCAACCTTCAACAATCAACGCAGGTCACAGTGACAAACATACACAGGGTCAGCAAGAGTCGTGAAAACCATTGAGTGAAACATACACTTTAAACTCAAAGGAAATGCTACAACTTTACTTATCACGACATCAGAATAAATTAATCCTTTGGTGTTTATTTTTTACTTTGCTAAAAAGGCTGGTAAAGTTTTCCGTCGGTTTCTAACACTATGGTCTGTTTGATTTTAAGCCTATCTCTAAAACATGAGAAAGGCTTTAGTACAAAATATGGCCGAGACTGCATTAAATTTTTACAAAAGCTTTGGGTTTGACGCAAAATTCATCGCTAACAGCGGTACGGATGGAACCAGTAAATTCAGCCTTATTCAGCGTAATCGGAAGACTCACTATTTCATGCTCTCAACGCTCCTCACATTCAATCACACACACAAACTTGGCTTTCCTCTCTGTATTGTCGAGAAAAAAAGAGGGTGTGATAGGAAGAGCAGAGAGAAAAGAGAGGAATTTTATTAAGACCTGAGAGGCAGCAGCAATGTTTTTTTATTTCAGCAAACAATTAAGGAAAAATCTTCTCATTAATCTATTTTCAGGCATCAACTGGCAAAAAAGGAGGGCAAAAAGGCACAGGGGGAAACAATGAGAAAGGGACATGAAGCGGTGCAAATTTGGCCTCGTTGCTATGGAAACTGCAACGCGAGAGACAAGGGTGATGCAGAGAATGTGAGTAAACGCTGGGTTTCTCCCAAATTCCGATTACGTCACCTACAAACAATTTCAGGACGCCGAAGAGAAAAGAGGGGGATAAGGGAATAATAAAAGGTTTCTGTTTATGGTAGATCCGATTTTAATTGGTGCTTATTACTGCTTACGTCTACTTTTTCTGGCCTGTTCTTTCTCTCTAGATGTTTCACTTTGCTCTTGTTTTGTTGAATTTTTTTTATAAAGTTTTCTGTTCTCGTCTGAAAGATATTAAAGCTAAGAGGCTCTAGTGATTAGCTCCCTGTAACTGCCACATGGTTTGTCCCATTTCCCTTTTCTCTCCCACCCCTTCTTTCATTCTTTCTATTCTCTTAACCTCTCCTTTCTTAACATATATTGCTTATACATTTCTCACTATAATAATCATTATTTATCCATAAAAAATGTTAAAGATTCTTGTTCAGCTATTAAGAAAAATAAATAAAAATCTCCCAGCCAGAGAGTTTTTACTAGATCTAGGGAGCGTTTCTTTATGCTGGGGTGGTGAGACAAAAGTCTGGTTTTGTCATTCTCATTCGGTTAACGTTAGTTGTTACTCCCTGAGGCTGGAATTCGGGCACTACACGGAGAGCCAGTCATCTAGTCAAGCCCCAAGTCCTGGACCGATGGTTGTATCTCCTGAGTACTTAAACAATCGATGCGATTCATTTGTCTGCTAATTGTATGCATAATAGTGAATACTCTCCCATACTGTACACGCCAAGGATGAGGTTGGAAAAACTGACAGAAGGTTTAGCTTTTAGAGGGGAGGTGTAATCTGTAAAATGATTTTTACAAATACACTTTTCTTCTTTGGAAATATATTTCTTAACATCGCGGAAACTGTGGAGACAGAATCATAATCAGGCCACAATTGTGGGACATAAATAGCTGGAAAATTAGAAAAGAAGCGACCAAGAGTACAGAATGAAGGACGAGAAAAGAAGGAGAGGAGAGTGACTAAACGAGAAAGGCCAACAAACACCAAAGATAATAATAATTAAAACGGCACTACTTTACATATTGGACCAATTTCTCATCATAACGAGCAAGGGATAAGGAAGTCTTATTTCTTTAGTTGCTCTTTGCTTTGGCTGTCTTTATTGCGACTAAGTAAAAAATCAAGTAGGTATACTTTCTGCAAATGAAGGTCATATATGACTGTGTATAAAATTTCTTTTTTTTTTTTTTACAACGCTGATAAAAAAGTAAGGTATAACAAAAAATGAGGTTTTTATGTCGTCTTTGAGTGTACTACACTATCTGAACTGTGTACTATATCAAATGTCACAATTTTCCTAAGTGAAATGCAATTAGATTAGACAAATAGAAAGAGGGAGAGAGAGAAGAGAGAGAGAAAGAGGGAGAGAGAGAGAGAGACAGACAGACAGACAGACAGAGAGAAATGGGACCTGGCCAGTCGGGTAGAGAGATTAACACATCACAAATATACAAGCACAGCAACTGAAAAATTTTGTCCACGTTTTATTCATCTAAGTCTTCGTCCAACTACCATTTATACTTGTGACTGTTCGTTCAGTTAGCGTTCTTACACCGAAACCACCAGGAAAGGTCTCGCCCGCCCCAGTGTGGTTAGAAGTAGAATGACTCACACTCATCCATGATTTGCTGATTAGCGATGACTTACATAGACCTACAGTGAGGATCATCAACATTTAGACGAACCTACAAGGGTCAGAGCTGAGCAGTTACTTCATTATCAACTAAAACCTGGCAGCTGTGTGAGATGATAAAGCCTTTCAGCTAAGCTAACAGATAATAATTGTCTCAGCAATTAGGATTATGATTATCGTGCATTAGCTATTGTAAATAAGCTGTTCACGATTGCAAGATTGAGGTAAGGGAGACAGAGAGGGAGAGAGAGGCGGGGGG
>BMAT01013642.1:259982-271426 GCA_019649035.1 Elysia marginata | reverse complement strand
AGAGAGAGAGAGAGAGAGAAATGAAATGAATTGAGTTTCATTTTACAGCGGTAACAAATTAGGCACCGTGCCTTTTTCATTTGGCCATTAAATGTAAACAGTTTTATGGACAATGAAATATCTTCAAGCAATTTGAAAAGTTATATAAATTAAAAAGAATGTGTAAGCTATTTTGATAGCATAATGAATTCTTATAATTAGTAACATCGTAATAAAACAAAATAACAGTCCGACAGATGTTGATGATAATAATAATGTGATAGAAGTAGTTGATAATGACACAGAGAGAGAGAGAGAGAGAGAGAGAGAGAGAGAGAGAGAGTGGGTTGGGGAGAGGGAACAAGCACATAAACATGTAAATGGTTACCAATGATGATGATGATGATGATGATGATGATGATGATGATGATGATGATGATGATGATGATGATGATGATGAGTCGTGAAAGTTAAAAAAGTAAAATTTGACGAAGATAATGAATTTGATAATTATTGGTGACGGCAATGTTAAAGAAATTAATCCATAATTCAAAATATCAATTACTTCTATCTCAAAATCTAATAATAACAACTACAGTAATGCCAATGATAATAGTTTTAATGGTAATGATGATTGCAATGTTAAAGGAAAAGAAAAGATCACAATAAACATGAAACCACATATGCTTATTAATAAGAGGAGGTGTAAATAAATCTGCACGTAAAAATTAAGCCCAAGTTAGTTGTGTCAATAACGAAGTTAACAGAGACAGAGAGACAGAGAGACAGAGACAGAGAGAGATAGAGGGTGGGGTGGGGAGAGGGAACAAGCACATAAACATGTAATTGGTTACCATCGCAGAGGAAGACACAGACAAACAAAAAAGTTGGCACTGGCAGAAAAAAACAACCAAATAATCAGACTAGTCTGGGATACAATAGAGAGATGTCGTAAGGGGTAGTATCGTTAGGTGGTGGGTGTGGTGGTGAAGGGTGGGAGAGGGGTGAGGGGATGAGAGAGAGTTGGGGAAGTTATTAATTCCTTGAGCATTAGTTGAATTGACTGTGTGTGTGTCTGACTCATTGTTTAGCTGCGATCTCTGTGCATGAGCTCTACCATCACCAATCGTCTCCGACCCCCCCCCCCCTTTTTTTTCTCACCCAGCCCTTTTTACCATGACTTCCTCGTGTCTTCTCATATTTTCATTGACTTCTCTCCCTTGCCCAGGTTCCATTCATCGTTTTATTGTAATCTCCCTTCCGCCATCCTCTTACTCAACAAGATAATTATCATCAGCCCCAAATCTCAATATCTCTCTTTAGTATGCGCGTGGGTGATATGGTGTGTGTGTGTGTGTCTCTCTTTCTGAGTTTCTTTCAATCTTCGGAGTTCTCCTCTCTTGCTGTTTAGCATTATCTTTTACTTTCTACATTATTATTTTCCCAGTTGCGCTTTTAATGCTCATCCCCTTTATCTCGCTTCCTACCTCTCTCTACGCCCTCCCTCTCCGTGGTCTTCATTTTCCACACACACACATCCCTTTATCGTAACATCACTCACTTCTCACTTCTCGCGCCTTATCCCAGGTTACGATCCCTTTATCGTAACATAAAGTCTCAATATTTATTGAATTTCATTTTTAAAAATACACACAACAACTTTTTAACTGCTAATGGGATTGAGGACAGCACAGCATGAAGAGAACATACATTAATCAAGAGAAAACAATAAGATTATATGAGGAGGAGGAGGAGGACTATTAAAAAATTCTCAGGCATGGCAAATTTGAAAATGAGTGTCAGGAATGACTTTTTTTACTTTAAAAGAGAAAAAGAGAATACCAATAAAAAGGAAACCTGAAACGCGTGAGAAAGGAACACAGAGAGGGTTAGAGAGAGGAGGTTAAGGAGAAAGAAAGAGAGAAAGACAGAGAGAGAGAGGGAGAGAGGATAAGGAGAAAGAGAGAGACAGACAGATGGGGAAGGGGAAAATAGAAAATATGCGAACATGGAGTCGACGGAGGATAAATGAATACAATGTCGTATGTGCAAAAAAGGAGCATGCAAGCCGGCAACTTTATATAGAAATTTGAAAATTTAGAGAGGACGCTGAAAACTACATTAATTGGTCAAATATTTGGTACGACAAGCCTATGACAGATGAAGGTTTTGTCACATTAGCACAGTCTTACGCTTTTATCGACATGGTAATATTGAGCCTTTTCCTCTTAACTATATTGAAAAAAAAATGAGAAGTTACTGGCTCCTTTCACGAAGTCTAGAAGAAAATGATCTCACGCAAGTTATGAATTTCAAGATAATATGATCATAAGCATGTCAAAATGGAGCAGATGGGGTCTGAAATTAGATGTATCAATAATTGCTTGTCTAAAATTTTGAGGTGTAGTTCGCGGCAGATAGCA
Source organism: Elysia marginata (assembly GCA_019649035.1). NCBI lineage: Eukaryota > Metazoa > Mollusca > Gastropoda > Plakobranchidae > Elysia > Elysia marginata. Next base: position 269,024 of record BMAT01013642.1, on the reverse strand, counting down.
GGATCAAATTGGCGCAGTTTGTTGGAAACTGAAGATTTAGTTGATAGAACTGATGAAAATATGCAAGCGTGAGACATACTTCAGAATTACCGTTTCCTTTTATTCTTCAAAAGTAATATTTATCTAATGTCATACTTGAGACCAGTATTTCCACAAAGCAACCCGTCTCTTTATAAATACATCTTGCCTGGTAATTGTAGAACTTCCGTCAATTTTTTTCTTCAAAGTAAATATTGTATTCTCTGACTTGGAGCAAATTTAAATCTTGAGGGAGATTCAAGAATACATTGATAATAGACTTCTTTGTTCGTAATTTATTTTCATTTTTCGACAAAGTTAATGCTTCCGTTCTTAAGAAACTTCAAATAACTTTTGCAATCTTTAGACTAAAACCAAAGAGCCAGAATATGTTTTGTGCATTCATCTCATTAACTTGAACTTAACCTGTTACATTTGAATGCCACAATCCTAGATTAATCTAGATTGAGGTTGCTTTGTTCGTCTTTAAAGGCATATAATGAGTACGAAAATTTTATTCTAACCTTTTCATGTCACATTTTCCTTTCCCTTTACCACAGATTTTTGTCTGTCTGCTTACTTGTTTCTGCAACTGCCGTTTTCTCTCTCTCTCTCTTTCTCTCTCTCTCTCTCTCTATCTATCTATCTCTCTCTCTCTCTCTATCTATCTATCTATCTCTATCTCTCCCCCTCTCTCTTCTTTTCTCTACATTGCTTTCTCTTTTCACTCTTTTTCTCTTTATCCTTCTTTCCTATTCATTATACTTATGAAATATATGGTTCATTTAAGTGGACGGTATTTCATTTTTTGAAACAGATAAAATTAAGGACTTACGCCAAGAAGTCCTGAAGTTTTAACTTGTATGGTATATTTAATCATCATCACAGTGGTTTGAAAACTATTTCTTAATCAATTAATATACAGTATACATTGTCTGAAATATGTTTGTTGTAAAATTGTTAAGTACCTCTTTCAACCTCACTGACCATATTCATGATAGAAGTTCGTAATGCGCCGTGGAACGCTCTCACCATTGCTCTTCTCCGCCTCTCAAACTCTATGTAAACAGCCTCAGGGAGCTCGATTCCTCAAGCACATGACAGTGAGAGGCGACAATTCTCGTGTTATTTTATCATGCTCGGCATCCCCTCCTTTCGTGCCGCCCAAGACAAAGGCAATATTATTGTTTGGTCCATCGCCGAGAACAGTGACTTGAGGATCGTCATGTTCCAAAACATCGCCCTAATTTCCGTTGTCATCCCTCAGATTCCATTCCACATATTCTGCATCGAGTTGCATTTTTAAACCATTCCATTTTTTCTATCAAATTCCCCTCATATACACACACACACACAGAGAACCTTCCCACCCCAGTCGCTCCGTACTTTTATTTTCTTAGGCTTCCCTATAATTATCCGAAATAATTAATTTGCACCCTTACTTTCCCATCTCCCTGTACCCTAATCTCTCACCAGTTCCAACTTGTTACAACCTCATCCCGTTTTTCCCCTCGCATGCTTTCCCCAAGTCTGTGAAATAATTCAGAAATCCTTTCAAATTTTGGACAATTCTGACAGTGTGTGTTCGTGTGTGAGTGAGACTCCTAAGAAAGCTTTGTGAGTCATTAACCCTTCGCGTTCCTCCAGTGGTTTGTCTCATCTGTCTTGACTCACCACTGTGCCCTTAGCGATTCTCTGCCTGCCATGTCGCATAACGCCATCTTTAATTCATCAAGTCTTTGTGGAGGACGGAATGAGCTTTGCAGCTTAGAGGCCCTGTCCAAACATGACATAATACTTTCGATCTGCAGTCCCTGGTGAGGCAAGTTGAAAGCGATTCACTGCAGCCTTGTTGAGGTGTCCAAAAAAACCAACAAGACTTACACTTTATTCCGGACGAGATTACTCACAAAATAATACTTTTAAATACTCATTGCCCTCTAAAAGATTAGAGTAAATAATCTAAAACCTCTTACTGGCACTTTTGTACAAAGACTGAAACTATTGAGGCAGAACATTCCTGTTTTGTTATTTCGAATGACGATACATGTATAACTCTTGCAATCTTTTAGCGGTGTTAACTTTTGGATTCGTGCAATTTAAGAGATTGAAAAAATCATTTGAAATTTAGTGTACTTGAAAAATAAACAACTTCTTGCATAAACAACGAAGCTTAAAAAAAATTAAAAATCAACTTTTGTTATAAGCCAATAAATTTTTCCTAGTTCTTTAAAAAGGATTTTTACTTTTGAAATTGCAATGCATCATTTTTTTTCTTTTTACAGTGGAATCAACCATTGTCTATTTAACTTCTGGGTTAAAATAAATAAAACTACACGAATGATTTCTATAGCAAGCAGCCATCTTCAAAGCTTTTTTTTTTTACTCGGAGCATTGATGCTGTCAAAATCAGGGGAGTTTCTGAGGGCTTTCGGATGAACGTCACCAACATGTGGTCACCCAGAAAAAAAGGTCAGGCGGGATCAAGACTTTAAAAGCTTTTTCTTTTGCTCCCTGCAATTCATCATTTGGAAAAGCTATCAATTTTAACAGGCCCAACAGGCACGCTGACTCACTACACTCTAACTGGTGACTCAAGTCTCGAACTGACATGAAAAAAAAATCCAGAAACTGAGAATCATAATTATCGCGACAAAAAAAAAAGAAAGAAAAACAGACACTTTCTCAGCGATAGCCGAAGGGAGAGTAAGGGAGTCGATTCATTAGCGGAGAAATGCCTTGACACGCCCACTTGAGCAAGTGGCATTTCTTCAAATATGGAAAATTGCCGCTCTGTTCCCAGACTTTATGCACAGATCAAAACTATTCAGGCTCTCTTTCTCATCATTAATTACCACCAACGACTTAATTGCATTCTAAATCTATTTGTTCGCAAATTGTTTCAGTATTTTCAGGGTTTTTCAGCACGACTATCCCATGAGTTGGCCACCTTGTTATAATCATTTGCAATTATCTAGTTAGATTTAAATCCCTTTGACCCATGAAACACTAACTATTCTGAAATATCCTTTCATAGGTGGATCATATGTTCACCAACGGACATCTGAGAGAGTTGTCTGTGCGGGATTAGCTAGAAAAAGCTTGAAAATTTTCAAGGGGACGAATCAAAATGGACATGACATTCAGTTTTTTTGGAATGCACTAAACATATACTGAGTTTTGGGACTATCTAAAGAGTTATCGTGATAGGCGTTTGCTGAGCAAATCAAAGCAATGAGATACTGCTTACTTTATGCTCTCAGCTTATGATGATAGGTGTTGACTGATCAAATCAAAGCAATGGACTTGCTGCATATCCTATGCTACTATCAGCTTATGATGATAGGTGTTGGCTGATCAAATCAAAGCAATGAGCTAACTGCATACCTTATGCTTCTCTCAGCTTATGATGAAACCTTTAAGTCCTTTTAACCAAACACACAAGTATATATAAGGTCTTGTTTTTAAAACAAATGCATTTTCTAATCAAAACCCCGCCTTAAAACGAAAGGGCAACTTCTTTACATAAAAAATTATGATGCATATGAAAAGCAAAAAGTGTAAATTTGACACAAATCAATAGCTTACAGAGGACCTCCCATCTTGTGTAAACATTAATCACGCTTGAACACTGCGCCTATTGTTTCTATTTTATTTTCAATATTTTTTTTTCAACTTAGACCTTGTGCCATCCATTATTATACGGTAAATCTAACATGCTAGTTGAAATCAATATAAGATACACTCAGATCAAAGTGATAGAAAATCTGGGCCAGCGTGGTCCTTAAGTGACATGAATGTGTAAGTAAAACTGTATGATCAAACTTACTCTTATACAAAAGTGAAGTCGCTATTGAGGGAAACAGATGTAGGTGAGGCCATACTCCTGAAAAACGAAAGGGCAATTATGGAAGTAGAGTGTATGTCAGCTGCAAAGTCTGTAAAACTGTGTGAACAATAAATATATGAGTCGTTGATTAAAAAATGTACTCTCTAGTTGTTTTACTATCAATTGTTATATTGGTGTCTGATCAGCCAACAATGAGAGAAGAAAAAAAAACTTTTTATATACGCTAAGAAGTTAGCAAGTGAAGCTCATTCGCAAGTATCGCTTTCGATTTATAAAAACATAAAGCAATAGAAGTGACCATAAGTAAGGCCTGGTTAGAGCAGGTAGGTGCAAAATTATGCACACACAAACACACATACATGCGTGCTAATATCTTACAGAGGTTTTTGCGTATTTTGAACTTGCTGGGGGTGGATGGCGGCAAATTTTAAAGAACTTTCTTTTTTTGTTGCGGTGATAGTTTTGTAATTTCAATAAAATGATGCACTTTAACTTCCTTCAAAATCACCTTACATTGAAATTGAAAATCAATCGATACACAGAGATTTAAAAAAAAAAAGGTTCGAAAATATCTTAATATTGTTGAAAGCAGTTTAAGCCTACAACTTGTAACTCTCTTTAAGAGTTTTGCGATCTTTTTCAGGGGAGCCAACTTTAAGCTAGGAGATACGTAATAGACAAATATTGAGTGGTGGATAAATTCACTTTTTTTAAAGTCAGTCTTTGTATCATTTCACGTTTCCTTAGAGCCACCGGGATGAACCAAGTTACAATCAATTTCGAGCTGCTCTTCACTTTTTATAATTTCCATACTTTCTGTGCTAGTAAACCTGTTGGTTGTTGTAATCCAATTGTATTCAGCCACCTGACCGTATAACTACATTATGTTATTATTGTATTTCCATTGCGCCGTGAAGTGAGGACTGGCTCGGTCTGGTCTTGGGGTGAGGCGTCGCAGCGTGAGTCAGCGGTTATTCCCCCTGTGGCAGCACAGATAACCCTTCCGGGTCCAGTCTAGGTCCGCCCAGACGCATGCTGGAGCGGTGGTGTCCCCTTGTTAAGTGCCACAATTAAAACACCAAACAAGAAGTGACGAGAAATAGAATTAGCAGGAAAGAGTAGCAAACAAACCAGGGGATGGCATGAGATTTACATTCGAGTTTGCGACTGCGCTGTGGGAGCTCGGTTTTTTTAAAGTTAATTATATGACAGAATGTTCTCTTTTTTTTCCATTGCGTCTTGGCTTGATTCCTTTGATGAAAGTAAAGGAACTTTCATTCTACTGAGGCCATGAAACGAAGAGGGCGATTTATTAGAGTGAAAGTAAAAAGACTTGGAGAAGTGACACATAAAAGCACAAGAGATGAGAGGAAGAGAGATAAAGAGAGATAAAGAAAAAAAGAGCAAAGAGAAAGACAGGAAATAGACAAAACCAGACAAAGATAAAAAGCTATAGAGGCACCAGAGAAGAGGGGAAGAAAAAGGGTCAAAATTTTTCTTTCAAATTTGTACATGTAATTAGTTTTGTAGAATCTCGGCCCAATATTTATTTATTTTCACCTTCTACTCATAGATTCTACTTATAAGTTTATTCAGAGACAAATTTAATCACCGAAGTTTTTATTAAGTCATCATAGACAAGCCAAGACGGTTAAAAATTAGGTCCTCTTTTCATTTTTTGTGCATTTTTGGTAGTAAAAGCTATGGCCATAATCATAACACTAAATTTAGGTCTTGCTAGTTTTTGAACTAAGGCAACTGAGCTCGGTAACAGTCTACCCTATTACAAGTCAGGTAAGCTTCAGTTAACTGCTTGGTAAAGCATTTTAATTTTATCCAAAGATTTTTTAAAATGACACTGTACGAATAGCGCACTACAAAAAGAAGGTCTCCGACAGCAGTTTTATCAATCGTAGCTGCTTCCGCTCGCTGCTTTCACTTTAAAGCGTCTAAATGTACTCGCCGTCTTTAGTTGATGTTCCTCATACACCCACCCCCACCCCACGCACATACACACACCTTTTCGAAGGCGGGCGGTCATTCATAGTATATTTTAGTGATTTCCGTTCTAATGCCTCCCAGATTGTCTAAACATTAGTTTTTGTTATTCGGTTGTTGTTTCTTGTGTTAGGTCACATCTCGAGAGGATGTTTTTTTTTTTTAATTTTAAGATCCGCAAAACAAAATGGGGTTTGTTTTGTTTGTTTGTTTTTTTNNNTTTTTTCTACTTTTTTATGAGAGGCCTTCAAATAAAGAAAAAAATATCTACCTTCTTCACATCTTGTGTCTCCAATTGCTCGACTCAAGATAAATAGTGGCACTGAGAATTCAAAGCGCACCACATGCGTTAACCGGCATGTCAACACATCTATTTTATCTACCAAACTTATTGAGCAGCAACTCTGTGACACAACTCACTCTACAAGTCTAGCTTAGCACTCGGGCAAGATCTTTGAGTGCATGCAGCCCACTGAGCCCATCGCCAGTACTTTTTTAACACCAAAACATCTTCCTCATCAAGCTAGGTTCTTAAGACTCACTGTTGAGGTTGAGCTTAAGGGCTTTTGATTATGTCTTCAACTTCGTTGCTTTTTATTCCATAAAGCTTTAAATTTTATACGTCGGTGTACACCCTTTTTAAACTTGTCTAGCGAAGTTCACAGTGAATATTCAAGAGAACATTAGTGTCTTGTACCGTTTCAGACAGGAACATCCGCTCTAAGTGAACAATTTTATGGTAGTCATATCGTCCAGAAAAATGCTTTTTTCCTCAGAGGGATTTTAAGGTTTATAATGTATATGATTATACAGTGATCAAGCTCCTTTTCTTTACATTTTTAATATTTTAGATTTATAATGGGCGATTGTGGCTTCCTAAAGATATCCTTTGCTTCTATTTTTTCAACACCATTTTTCTACTAATGTATTCAAACATCATATTATTTATGCAAGTAATTTCATCGATCATGTGAAGATAATTAGATGTGCGCTTTATGTTTTCAGTTGTTGTTGTTGTTGTTATCGCTGTTGTTGGTTTGCTTGCTTTTTGCTCTCTCACGCATTGAAGCTCCTCGCGTGACGCATGTGCCTGGTATTTTCGATTTTTTTTTGTCGCAGCAACAAGATAATTTGATACCATGTGATGCCATAGACATTGCCTTCGCAATCATTTCGTTTTCATGTACTCGGTAGTTTTTTATCTGGTTTGTTTATTTGATTGTTAATTCTAAGCTAATTTCCTTGATTTAACATCCAGATTTTACACTGTAATACAATCGCAAAGTTTACAACCTGCCTTTTATTTTCTAATTTTAAAATTTTGATTTTTAGATTTTATCAATTCTTATACCGGCACTTCCTCTTTCAAATTTATGGTCAGGCTCTGTTGAGGACCCAAGTATTTCTTATCCTCTACAAGTACAAGGCACAGTGTGTGATGGTATCTTTGACATTTTTCCTATGTTTTTTATCGACTGGATCACATTATGTCAGCCGCTATTCTCACAGATCAAGTTTCTGTCACATGACAAAGTTAACTTTGGGTTCATGTGCATTTGGGTCTTAAGAATTGTTTTTATTTCTTCTTGTGTTTCATGCAAACTATATTCGAAAATATTGAAGCTGTTTTTTTTTCATATAATGATTGTATTTTTGGTTATTTCCAAACACTGATGCCCTCTCTTTCACATTTGATGTCAATGCAGGTTTTAAATTTAAAACTATTTCTGAAATGTTTATTCTTCATGCCAATTTAGTAAACAAAGGTCTTTAGAATTATATTCGTACACATGATTCTACACCAGCCTTTCTCCCTACTCATAAAAACCGTTTGTTGTGGAAGATTTCAAGTGAAGCTGGATATTGTGAGTAAGAGCATAGCGTGACTATGATGCCTTTTAGAAACAACGATGAATGATTTGTCATTGGCGATGCGTTGATTCAGCTGCTATTCTAAAAATAAAAATTACTAAACGCTGATGCATGTCGTAAACAAATAGGCTGTATAGTGTAGTGGGCAATTCACATTGAATTAGACTACACGATCATCATAACTACAAATGGCTTTTTTTAAATAAATGAAATATATGTATAAAAAATTTTTTTGATGAATATCTGCATGACTCTCATTATAAACGATTAAAAAATACATACTTGTTGTAAAGTAAGGCGTTAAGCTATTCAGTCTTCTGCTCGGAAAACATCATCATTATCATCATCATCATCATCATAATCATCATCGTCACCACCATCATCATCATCATCATCATAATCATCATCGTCACCATCATCGTCATCATCATAACCAACAACAACAACAAAAACAACTACAACATCGTCAACACCGTGGTTAACATCGTCAACAGCAATAACAACTGAATTACCATCGTCATCTTTAACAACAACAACTACGACAACAGCAACAGTATCATCATCATTAAAAACTAAAACAGCAAAAACAGATCATGACCATCATCAAAACAACGACAGCAGCAACAACATACTCAACAGCAACGTTTATATCGTCAAGAATAATAACTCGATCAACATTATTATTTTGAACAGCATCATCATCATCATCATAATCACCAACTACAACAGCAGCAACAGCATCAGCATCATCATCATCATCAACGAAAACATTGACAACACGCAAGCAAACACTTCTCAGTTCTTTTTTTATAAGAAATTCCCAAATTCCCTCTTCATAAAATGTTTTTGTTTAGAACGTTCTATGAACGAAAATTAGTGTTAATAAAGAATTCTTTCGTCTCACTTTTTCTATTATGCTTTTTAGTACTTACAACAATAGGCCAAAGAAGTTATATTTGGCTTAGATCACACAACAGTAAAACACTTAAAAGTTAAGTGCTCCACACTTTAAAAAAAACATCAGCAAAAAAATAAATGAAAAACGCCATAACTTTTACAGCGTACAGGAAAGTGGTATAATTATGTAGTAATGTATAATGGTATGGGTATTTATTTAGTCTTCTTTCCATCATTATTTACATCCATATTATTTTTCCAAGTTTTCCTCAGTAGGCGCTATGCTTTAATAAGCAGTTGTAGGTCATAGATAGATCGATGCATTAATAGATAGGATATTGTCATGTTTACCTAAGTTTTGTGCTTTGCCATGACTTAGAGTTTCAGGTTGTTGCCGTCATCAAATG
>BMAT01013642.1:222798-236316 GCA_019649035.1 Elysia marginata | reverse complement strand
TATCAAATATAATTTTTGTGGAATAATGAAAAGCTGAAGTATATTTTTATTAAAAAGCTGAAGTATATTTTTATTAAAAAAGTGTGGCAAAAGAAAAGGTTAATAAAATACATAATTTGCACTCATCGAGAGCAAAACTGAAAGTTAAAATAGCAATTAGCACAATAAAAATGTTGGGCCCTTTACCAAAGAAATTTGCAAAAAGTTTTAAAATAAAGGCCAGCTGTATTAAACTCATAAAACTGTTATCTTTATTGAATCTTACGTCCTGCTCATAAACAACAAACATAATTAAGAGTCATGTCCATTTGCTCTTGTTAAGAAGAGTGCAAGAAAGAAATACGAAGGGCTTAAGGCATCAATGTCCGCCTTTATTATGATTCGAACCTTCGATTTATACAATGCAGTAGCTTCAGCACCCACCGCATTCTAACTTTTACAATCTCCTTAGGTATGTCTTGCAACCTGGGTGAATGAATCGGAAATCCCAATTTCAAATACCAAGGCAATGATGTTTTGAAAAACATATTTTAATTTTTCTGAGCTTCAAAACATTAAAAACTGCATTAGATTATTGCAGTTATGTGGAAAGATATAGAAATTCTTTTGATTTGAAAAGTAGATAACACTGAGGAATAAATCTACATTTAAAAGCTTTTTTTACATCCGACTCATTCACACTGGTTATGAGACATTTAGCGGTGTAATACATATCACATTTCCCCAACACATCACAACCACAAACCTGAGTAGAGTCTTTATTATGAAATTTGAGTTTGAGAAAATTCACAAAGGCAGGAGTGACTAAATTTCGGGACTTGTCTGCCTTACGATAGAACATGCACAAGAGACAAAAAGACATGAGGGACCAAAATTCGATTGTAGGCCTATAAATTATAATCCAAGGGCAATATGAACTTAATTTCAGGTTGGTCTCAAGACAAAGGCAAGAAGGACATTTATATTTTTTTTTAATTGAGTCAGTATACTGTCTAGACACTGAGGCAAGAGAGTCCAAAATCCGGGTCTGTCTAGACACTGAGGCTAGAGAGACCAAAATCCGGGTCTGTCTAGCGCTGAGGCTAGAGAGACCAAAATCCGGGTCTGTCTAGACACTGAGGCTAGAGAGACCAAAATTCGGGTCTGTCTAGCCTCTTCCATTAAATGGTAACTAGTTCTTTTAATAAGTCTTATTGTTCAAAGAACTAGGTTTTTTTATCATTGTCAAGTTATTTTTCATTCTTTTTTTATTAATTGAGTTTTGTTGCAGCAGCATTGTAGTATTTGTAGTTGTACAGTGATGTTGCAATTAATTTCTTCACCTAAAAAAAGATGTGAAACTTTTAACTGATTATTTGTTTTGACCTGAATTTTTCAATCATTATCACATGAAATTATTTATTTTGAATGTTTGTTTGAGTGAGAATTATTTATACTCTATCCATCTGTTTAATTATTTTTTTTCACTAGCAGACCTATGGAGACTTTTGAATTCTTCACATCTTCATTGGAAGAATGCAAGCAGATTGCAGCAGCTCTTGTTGAGGTTGGCTGCTGTGCAAAATGTCTTTTGAGGTTTCTTGGAGAGAGCAAAAGTTCTTCGTACAAGGTCTCTTATCAGGTCTGGCCCATTTAATGTGTAAAGTATTCATGCATTGCCGTTACTCAAACCCTTTAGCTATTGTCTATACTAAGTTGAAAATAAAATATGCGGTCTAACAGCCAAAGAGCAAAGAAAAATCCTTTATTAGGGCGTATGAGAGGAAAGAAAATCAAGGATAGTTTGAGTCTTTTTTTTTTAATCAAGGAGGTAGCGATTAACATTGTCTCAATTGCTTACAACTTTAAAAAATGAGGCATTTAGTTGTTATATATATATGCATACGTTCGTACATGATCAAGTATTGGCTTTTTTGTTTTCTTTTCATTTACCTCTGTTTGTCAGTTTGTTATTTGTTTACAAATATGTATAATTATTGTTTATGAACATTCATAAGTGACGAGATTTAGGCAACTCTTTTAATAAAATCAGGAAAATTTCATGTTATTGAACAGAGGTACATGTATTTAAAGAAGATCCGTTGAAATGCAATTTTGGATATGTCTACCCTGTTAATAAGTCAGCATGTAAAGCATAGAAGCAAGTTTAAACAGTAATAAGCAGCAAAAAGTATCAGTTATAATTGCAATAGAATTACTTTAATTGTAAAGTAGATTATTGTTTTGGTGGGGTTCATTTCTTGAAAATAAGGAGAAATGCAAATTATATATAACTGGGAGAAATAGCAATGACTGGGTGGTTTTGGTATCTAGATAGGATATTTTCCATTTTGTTGTAGTGCCTTATTAATGTTTTGAATATTAATTTCATTTCATTTTTTATTATGTTCTAGCGGCAATATTTTAGATTATTATAATAAGCTAAATGTTATGAACTAGTCTAGTGCTTCAAAATATTGTTTTGGACTATTGGAATATTTGCAAAATTGACTGAAATTACTTGTCATCATCAGAGAGTGTTTGATGAGCTGGTGCCAGATAAAAACTCAACTTTTGGTTTGATGCAAGACTGCCCATGTCCCAGCTGCTTGGGTATCCTACAGAAATATGCTGATGATGCGTTTTTGATTAAGGTGGGACATTTATAGTGCATCCTGCCATATTGCATATATGTTTTAATGTGAACAGTCTAGTCAGTTGCTATTTTGTCCTTGATATTGAGCATAAATTTTTTTTTTAAATTTGGTATGTATTGCTACAAAAAAAAAATGCTTCAAGCAGTTGTTTATATTTTCAAATGATTCAGTTTTTTATGACTAATTTTGCTCAGACCTACAACTTACAAGTAAATGATTTCTAGAGATCTGTGTTAAACATTGCATAAAGGCTGATACATAAGTAAATCAAATGAATGTACAAAAGATAATTACAAAATCAAAGTTAAATGCATCAAAACTAATTAGAAGCCCTATATTTTCATCAAACTAATTTGTGTTGAGCATGAAAGAAACACAGAAGGTTGGCTATAAATGATAAAAACTTATATAATGATTTATAATTATATGAAATCAAATTTAACTTTGTGTATGAGAGTTGGCTATTTCATTTCCCAACAGATCTTGCAAAAAGTTCAAGAGGACGCGTATGAGTTTTCAGACTATCAGTGTTCACTGATTTTACCAGTGTGCATAGGAATACGTCAGCGTGCACTTTACGTTTTTCTGAAAAATAAATTTGGGTATGTCGACTTTTAAGATTGGCAGCACTGAATTAATTGTCTAGTTAATATTTTTTTACGCTAAAACAATGTTCATCGGCCTACAGCTTTTCAGCAGGGTATGCTTAACAGTTTTTAGCAATATCTTAAATTGTTCTTAAAAATATTTATTTGTTAAGAAATGCAATTTGGAGAAAGTCATCACTTGCAAACTGTACTCATACTATTTTAAACAAAGTTCTGCTTTATGAAGGTCCACTAAAAGCAGTGAGTCTCAGAATTGTTAAAAAAGGGATTACCAGTGGGTGGGATTACCAGTGTTTTACTCCAGTAAACATTTGCAAAGTGTTTTTTTCATAAGATCAGAAAAGGTTTCTAAAGTAAGGATTTTTTATTATTATTATTATCTTACATCTTGATGTTGCTGATATTTGAATTCTAATGTAAGTCCTGAGGAAGATGTATTAGGATTGAATAAAAAAAATTGAGCAGCACCTTGAGCATAAGTTCTTTCAAGGAGCAATCAATATTTCATGCAGGGGTGCAATCGTCAGGGCGGTTGACCACTATCTGAGAGTTCCCGAGTTTGATCCCCAATCCGAGCAAAGTTTTGTTTTCTCTCCGTGTCTACCCCGCACTTAAGACTTGACAAAAGTAAATGCAGTGAGGAAAGCAGTGGCAAACTGCCTCTTTACATCATGTGCTTACAAAATAAGGATCCTGCATTTTGTTCCCTTTTAAAAAGCTCATCTTGAGTATGGCAAATGTCTGAATGATTACCATGGGAAACCTAACCCGCAGACCAATAATATTTTAATTTGTATAATTATGCACCATCATGAATCAGTGCTTCAGCATAATTAATTACTGTAACTAATAATGCATGTGCCTTACACGACAGCCAAAGATTGTCATTTGAATTACCTTATTTTCATTGACATGTTGAAAGTCTTATACAGATCTTTTGTCTTTCATCTCTTTTTATATTTTGATATTAACGGTTTTATCGGCAGGGATCTCTATTCTATACAAGAAGATAACCTGCCTACTGTAAAAGATGTTTGGAAGTGGAGTTGTGGTTTTAAGGTTGGGGAACTCTTGTCAGCACAGTTCCAGAGCAAGGTATTGTGTCAAGATCATAATGGAAAAAATTGTTATGTGTAAATTTTAAGGGTATAGTTTATTATACTGAATATACTGTATAACACTTAAGAGAGGTTGGTTCAGCCCATAGTAAAAAGTAAATAAATATGTTGAGAATAAGGTAACACAATCCACAGTCAAGATGTTTAATTAGACTTAATAACAGTGGTACACAGAGACTGACAAATAAATAGTCACATGGAAAGCAATAAGATAGGGCCAAGCTCTTTTAACAGTATCTGCTGTTGAATGTGCCTCTTGAAACTGGTGGCAATTAATAATAGGATATAAAGATATGGATCTCATAGCGAAAAGTAAAGTGTGTTTTCTATATAGCGCCTAATCCATTAAAATGCTCTAAGCACTTAACATGAGTTCCCCAACAGGCCATTACAAACCAAATTACCTTCTAAACTCACAGAGGAGCAGAAAATAAAGGGCATCACTCCTGCCCACAAACTTCAACCTATAAATAGCTAGACCGCTTGCACCCGATGTTTTACCATTGGCTGCAGTGGGCGCAGAGCAAGCGAGAGGTTCCGCCATAACTTGTGTCAAGTCTAGGCTAGGTCTTGCTTCGCTTACCCAAGGTCGGCCTTCTGATAATAGTGTAAACTAAGCTTGAAAGAAAAGTGTATATAGAGCGGTAAAAGAAGAGGTGCGGACAGGATAAACATTTAATATATACCAGTACATGGAATTAAAGGTAAAAGGAAAAGCAAATGGAGAAAGAGAGAGAGAGAGCTACAGTCTAAGTACAACTTTCACGTTCATATCAGAAGAGCAATGATAATGTAAGATTTGAAGTAACTTTTTATTTGTCTTGTCGTCAAGGAAGTTAGTCTCTGCACTACCAGAAAAACAAAACATTACAATAATGTCCATATTCGAAAATGTAATAAATCATCTGGCATATGAATCCGTTATCTTAGCATACATTATTATATATCATTTTTAATAATAGTAACACAGCTAATCTTTTTAATTTATGTTTTTCACAGTTAAGAATTATTGTCATATAAGCACATATAATCACAACCATGAAATACAACTAGAGAAAACTGGCCGTTTGTTACTGTTATAATAGAGAGCAAAAGTAACAATAAACTGCGAACAGAATATGCCTACTTAGAATATGATAATGAGTAATATTTGCATGTGAGTATCAGTTGTGTAAACTTTGTGTACAGATTTACTGGTACTAATCGTTAAAAATTAATGACTCTACAGAGTACAAATATATTAATGAAAATACAAACAAGATCAGGTAACATATTATTAGCCCTTAAACTTTCCAAGCTCTTCCCTCACCAGTCAAACCATAGATATTCATTTTCCTCTCTCTCCAAGCGCCAGACAAACTTTAAATTAATCCGTTAATCACACACACACACACTCTATCTCTATCTCTCTCCAGGTACTAGACAAACGTGAGTTAAACCAGTTATATTTGCGTGTCAGGGTCGTTGTCAGTTAAGTTATGTAAACTTTGTGTACCGATACAGATTTATGGGTATTATTTGTTAAAAACTAATGACTCTACAGGTACAAATACATTAATTAAAATACAAACAAGATCAGGTAACATATTAGAACTTAAACTTTCCAAGCTCTCCCCTCACCAGTCAAACCTTAGGTATTCAGTTTCCTCTCTCTCCAAGCGCCAAACAAACCTTAATTAAACCAGTTAATCACACTCACTTCCTTCTATCCCTCCAAGCGCCAGACAAACCTTTATTAAACCAGTTAATCACACTCACTTCCCTCTCTCTAAAAGCGCAAGACAAACCCTATGTAAATACATCGTCTTGTTGTGTTTTTCTAATGATTTGAATAGGAGTGGAAGAGTTACGAAGACGCCTACATTCTGCATCCGGTACCGACTTGACACAAGTTGGTATGGCTTCTCGCATGCCCGTTTTTTTGCCCGCTGCGAGCGGTCTAGCTATTTATAGGTTGAAGTCTGTGCTCCTGCCATTTATACAGATTTTATACTGATTTATTGGCCAAAATACTAGGAAAACTGATTTTCTGATCTTTACTCCAGAATGCTGTTTTTTTACTGCTTGGCAACTGCCACCCAGGGAGCCTAATTTCAAAGAGTCGATTCCCAGTTGTTGTCATCTTTTTAACTTCCAAAAATTATGTTATTAGTGCATATACCAAAATGTTTTACGGAAGGCCTACTGTGTGTTATAATATGGATTCTGGTAGTTTTTTAAATGCTATTTTTTTTTTTCCAACTTATATTAAACTGCTAGTGCTTTTGTTTTACCAAAAAGTGTCAGAGTTTATCAGTACTGGTATATGGTCGTACAGATTTTTTAACCTTAAATACTGATGCTTTAACTCAACCATACTGATTTTCCATTTTGAGGAGCGGCAGGTCTGCTCTAGCATGCTAACAAGATCTTTCACTGCCTAAAGTTGGGTACTTTTTTTAAGGCATGGGTGAGGCAAAGAAATATGTGTAAGTAATCTCTCTCAAGAACTAAACCTTGACCTGCCGACCAATGTAAATGTTGACCTGTTGGTCTAAAAGCCTAGCGTCTACCACTAGACCTGGATGCCACAAAAAAGAGCCAACAATAACTACAATGAGGTAGGCTTTACTGCCTTACTGTAGTCCATTTGCCAAAGCAAACCTTCAAAGCTTTAAAGGAAGTCAATAATGGGGAATTGATCTGAATGCAACCCTCTTGACATACTGCACCATCATAAAACATTGCAAAACATTCACTCAAGACTGCTCAAGCTCAAAGTCAAACTCTAATCATCATATCTGAATATGTAGACAAAGACTGAATACAAATTAGTTTTCCCCAACTTACTAATAAGATCAAAGGAAGACCCACAACTCTTTTACTTTTGACAAAAGTACCTCTAAGATATAGCAGGGTGAGGGTTTGAAAATACTGCAAGGTCAGAGACAAGTAGAAAAGCAATATCTGTCAAGGACTGTCAAATGTCAATAATGTCAATAATGCATGGAAACCTGCCATACAAATATCAGAACAATTAGCCATTAAAAGGAATTGCAAGGATAGAGGGTTTTAAATCAACGGTCTTTCCAAGTGCCTTTAGACAAAAAAAAGAGCTATATATAGTCTTTTGTTTGCCTCCACATTTTTTTGCATTTTATTTTGTAATTGATAGGTTTCTATTTTTCATTTTCAGAGTGCGTTTGACATTCGTATGACTTTTACTTATCCTGAATCGGATAAAGAGTGTTTATTTTTGTAAGTAACTTTATTTGAAATTTCTTGAGTTAGTCATCGAGGCTACATGTATTTAATGTGTCATAATTTGTAAATGATGAATTCTCTTATATCCAGTTTTAATGAGTTGAATGTCTTGGTTTTCACCTTCACATGAGGCTTCAAAGGCATTGCTGTTTTGAACAAGAAATATTTCTGAGCTCCCAAACTTAAAGAAATTTCATTACATTATAATTATCAATATTTTGTGGAAAAATAATAAATTTTGAGTTGATGCAATATAGAGAGAGATAAGATTCTCAAAACAAAAATTTTCAAACTGTGGACTCTATCGCCCTGAATGCAAGACCATTATCTCTTGTCATAATTTAAAGAGAAAAGCAACATATATCGGGTGGCCTTCCAAAAAACGTCCTCAACTTTGGAGCGTCATATATGTGAGAGTTTTTGTGCAATTGTCATATAACTTCGGGCTTTTACTACATTAACATGCCAAATATCAACTTAACTAATTGACAAGTAAGGAAATGACAGTTGTTTTTAAAAAGGGACTGAAAATGAAATTCACAAAAAACGCAAATTGACCTCCGCAACAAAGCTGTTTTCAATCCATGCTGCTCACCCCAAGAGCACAATGCTAACGCACTGTACCAAAAATCGTAAAAAGGGATCTGAAAATAAGGCCTACAAATGAATTCAGACCAGCAAAAAACGGACAGTGTGAAAGAGAAAAAAAGCCTTTGATCGGTGTGCTTTCTGAACAGATTTAGCGATGGAGATGACAAGCGAGTTATCTTCACAGAGGAAAAACACTTCTCTCTAGGGATTGCCAAAGTAGACAAAATTGCGTTGTATACAGAAGGAAAAGTATGAAGATCCCTCTGCAACGGCTTTACCACCAAATGAATCGGTTTTCCTAGAAAGTTATGGTTTCTGCTAGCGTCTGCTGGAATGGCAAAACCGAGATAGTTTTCCTGCATACGAAAACTTTGAAGATCAATTTAAAAAATTGCATCTCTCTTCTTTAACAAAAAAATCCTTCCCTCATGTCACAAACTTTATCCTCAATGTGACTTTATTTTGCAACAAGACGGTGTTAGTTCGCACATAAGTCATGCAACCCAACAATTTCTCATAGATCAAGGAGTTGATTTCATTCCCAAAGATGACTGGCCACCACAATTTCCAGATTAGAATCCGATGGACTATGCAATGTGGGACTTGCTTGCTGAAAAGGTCTACATGGGATGGTTGATTTCCTTCACTGAAAATGAACTGAAACAAAAATAATGGAGTGCTGGGGACAAATAGCTATTGAGGAAGTGAGAAACTCAATCGCGACATGGTGCAAAATAGTTAGAGCTGTTGCTCAGCTGGAAGGAGGTTATACAGATCAATTAAAAAGCTGACTACGTTGGAGTTTACGGACTGGTTTTTTTTTTTTTTTTATGTATCTGAGGTGCGTGTTAGTACTGTTACTTACAATCTAAAAACTTCTAAATCAATAAAAACTGAAGCCTAAAACTTCACACATCTTGACATGAATAATTTGTCTTACTATTTGTGTATTTTCATGTAAATACCATAAACAGGTATTAAGTTATGGGGTGGCAAAGTTGAGGACATTTTTTGTGGGCCACCCGATATATGATAAGATTTTTTTCAGAGATTCTTTCATTTCGGACTATGGACTTTTATCTCAAGTTTCTCAACATGCATCAGGGATGCCATTTCTCAGATATTTTTCTTCTATTAACCCAGAAAACTGAACGAACACACGAAATTGAACTAAACTGATCC
This sequence comes from Elysia marginata, assembly GCA_019649035.1. Taxonomy (NCBI): domain Eukaryota; kingdom Metazoa; phylum Mollusca; class Gastropoda; family Plakobranchidae; genus Elysia; species Elysia marginata. The sequence continues at coordinate 226,938 of BMAT01013642.1, read as the reverse complement.
CAATTGACAATTCAGGGCCCTTAACTGACACATTTTGTATAGGGTTCCTATATCATATTTTTATTGAGTTGAGAACATATTGACAGGGTTGTCAGTTATTTTCAGGAAATTTTAGTGGCAACCCTGATACATCAACATGAAGAACATTTACGTTTTATCTCATAGTCATCATTTTAATTTGGATTCTTTTGTTTCTTTGGTGGGTTTTTTTCAGGCTGGATACTTTCCCAGATGTATTTAAAAAGAGAAAACAGAGAAAGGTGATTATTCTTCTTATTGTTTTTTTTAGTTTTACATTAATTTAATGTTTTAAAATAAATTGATAGGTAAGTGTGTCTGATCTACAAAAAATGGAGATTTTGTTTGTATGTAGAACATAGTAAGATACTATTCTGGTTAAAAAAGTTTTCAATTTCTAATCAGAAATGTTCATTATGTTTACCATTAACTGTTGTTTTTACTTGCCATAACAAACTAAAGAAAGTATTATCGATTCATAATAGGTTTGTTGCTAAAAGTCTGGATATCATCAGAGTTTTAGGTCTTAGACCTGAACAGATAACTAAGGTCAAGTTTTTCTCAGAATTTCAAACTTTAAAATCAGAAAAAGATAAAAGTCCTAAAGAAACTGTATTTTGTGTATAGAAAAGATAGTTACTTCTCAAGGAAATTCAGAAATAAAAATTATGATATTTGCGATAAATTCTGTCCTCAAAGAGATTTTAGAAAAAGTTAATTTTAATTTTTTTTAATATTTTTTTAAAACTGAGAACGATTTATTTTATTTGCTTTCTTCCAGTACGCATTTGAAACCTTCACCCGAGCTAATGTTGCAAAGGCTCTTGATGATATGAGTGATTCTAAGTTTGAAGAGTAAGCTCTTAATTTTACATGCTTGGACTATGTGTGGGATCATTACTCTGTTTAAGCAATAAAGAGAAGTCTTTTTTTTATGTTCCCTCCTTTTATTGATCACATTGCACAAAAAATAATTCCACATTAAAAGTGTCATGATTTAGTACATTTGGGTTCTAATTGGCTGAAAAGCAATAAAATTTGTCATATATATTTTTCCGCATTGGTCACATGGACATGCTAACATTGACGATTTATGCAGCAAACTGAACAGCAGGTTGTTTTCTCTTTCAATATTGAAGTCTCCTAATTGTGAATGAAAGCATTAAAACAATTTATCTATCAAGTCCTCATTCAAAGTGTCAACACCTTTGGCATAGTTTGTTGGATTTTCACAGAGTGAGACAAATAGAGTATATCAATCAATCAAGTGCATATTCTTTGTACCGGGTAGCGTTGGCGACCATGTCCTTCCATAATTCTTGATCCTTTATTGCTTTCAATGTCTCAGTCACTTGCCCTTTCTCAAGCCATAGTGACCCAACCCATTCAACATTTTCTCCCTTTGTTTTCCTCTGCTTCTTTTTTCCTCAATCTTTCCAGTTGATATGAGATGTTCAAGTTTTTCTCTTTTCATCATGTGGCCAAGAAAAGAGGCCTGGCGTTTTTGTAAGGTTTTAGTTAATGTCCTTTATTAGCATCTTTTGAGACTGTGACATTTGATTTCTTTGCGGTCAATGGACTCTGAGCATTCTTCTAAGAAACCACATTTTTGTAGCTTCTAGTTTACCTTGAATTTGTTTTGAGATTGTCCATGCTTCACATCCATACATAAGAATAGGTTTTATGTAGCATTATGTGCCTCTCTTTCTTGAAATGATGGATAGCCTATATGTCTGTTGGTCAAGACTTTTTTTTCATTTTCTAGAAATTTATCCTAGCCTGTGCAATTCTTGCAAATATTTCAGTGTTGTGTCTACAGTCCCTTGAGATTATTGTTCCCAAATATTTAAAATTATGACATTGCTTGAGTTTTACGTTGCTATGAAGATTTCACATTTTTGGGGTTCTTCTTTGCGACTAATAGCCATCACATCTGTCCTCTTACTGTTAAGTTCTAGCCTTTTCTGTCTGCTTTCTTCCGCAACAACATTTAAAAGCTTCTGTAGGTCATCTTTGCATTCTCCTATTAAGGCTGTGTCATTGGCGTACCTTAAGAAGAACAATGTGGATTTGTAGTGGAAAAAAGAACAGCAAACGCAATATATATTCTGCAAATCTTGATTGAACATGGACCAGAAGCTCCAAAAGTCTATCTGTACTCATCAATTACACCAAAGCATTTGGATATAGTATGCTACAAAATAATTATACAATTGAAACAGTTGAACATTGATGGAAAATACTTCAGAATCTTTAAAAACATGTGTTGGGAACAGAGAGCACCAATAAAAGTTGAAAATGAAACCAACTAGTTTCAGTGTATAAAACAGGAAGTTGAATAAAGCTGTGTTCTCTCTCCTGATCTTTTCTATCTCTACAGTGATATAATTATGCAAAATAGATTATATAAACTCAAAAAGCTTGGAAAATTTGCCATGAGGAAAGCCAGTAGTTATAGTTAGATCTACAATCCATGCCACCCAGTTTGGAAAGGAAATCAAATACATTGCAGTCCACTTTAGTTGAAGTGCTTAGCATTAGCAACAGCAAAGTCATCTCAAAATATTAAAACTTTGAGTTAGATGATGATTGAAAAGAAAAAAAATACCAGTTGAGACCCTATAATAAATTCTAGTTATCCATGAATTCAAGTTATTATTGTTCCAATTAAGTGGAGTCCACTGTATCAGGAAGAATATGCAAATTTATTGTTATATCTGGAGTCAAGCAGAAAAATTCAGGAAATCTTTTGTTCCTACATTATCTACAAAAAAAAATGTTTCAACAAAAAAGTCGCTTAAAAATGTTAATTTTCAGGCGTTCTTTTTTTCTTTGTATTTTATATATTTTCTTATGTAAGTATGAATGCATGGCTGTAATAAAAGGGTGAGAGAGGTTGGGTAGTTACAGAGAAAGAGAGTAACCTGCTCTTGTCTTAATGAGTGTGTTGTCTTTTTAGATTACATATGGCTGAATGTAATTTTGTGCATGAGTGTGTGATATAATTATCAGACTATGTATTAATTTCATTTCAGCATTAATGTCCATGTCAAATTTTTTTAAATGGATAAAAAAATCTGTATTTTATCTTGTATTTTGAGAACACTGCAATTTTTTAATACTTTCTTTTTCAAATTATGGGCAGTTGCTTATTACTTTTTTTTAATTGCTGAAAAAAATTGTTCTTTTGCAAAATAGATTTTGCTCTGTGTGAAATTTGCAACTGGTACATATCATTCATATTTTTAATGTTATTTTATTGTTCTAAATTTATCCTGTTCATGTTATAGCTGCACATCATGTCCCCCATCTGTGCCAGTTGTGGAATGTTCGTGTGAGATATCCTGCACACACGAGCCAGTTTTTGTTGCTGGTAAGTGATGTTGGAAGTTGGAAAATTAGGTGCATCTATACGATTTATATACTCTGTTTAATTGGACAATTTTTAAGTTGGTCACCTAGCAGTTGATCTTTTCTGTTTCTGTATATTTTTTTTTGACATAAATATGAAAAACTTGCACACATGTAGATTTTGCATATCATTTGATTTTGAACATATTTACTTCACTTGACATGATGGTTCAAGCTTTTTGAAAAAGGCGTTTAACCTCTATGACATCTTCAAGCCTAAATCTCTGAATAGCAGGCAATAAGATAGAAAATTGCTCTGCCAATATCTTCCTTGTTGTCTACCTTGATTCAAATATTTAACCATGTTAATCGTTTTATTTCCTCTTTATTTAAGTTTTGGTTAGCTCTGGGTTCCTAAGACAAACCCATGACAGTAAAACAAGCCCATTTCCTCATTTCATTTGGTCATAGAAGTTTTTTTTTTAATTGCTGTAATCATTTGATATTATTGAGCTTCGTCCTTAGGCATATGAATATCATTTACTACAGTTCAAAATATCAGAACTTCAAGTCAAAGTATACTTGACAAAGAAAAAACTGCCTGTTGGGAACCTTATACAGTAGTATCCGGTTAAACGTACGGCACTTGGGGGACCCAAAAAGCGTGCGTTTAGGAGATGCGTGCACTTATGAGAAGTAGTAAAAAATCACTATTTACATATGTATTTCCCTTTACAGTACAATACATAATTACATGTATGATAAAACCGA
>BMAT01013642.1:207916-222451 GCA_019649035.1 Elysia marginata | reverse complement strand
ACACAGGCCAAGGGCTAGCCTACAGTCCACCTGTCTCTGTCACTCCGAAGATTTACAGTATGGGCGGGCGGGCGAGGTGTTGGCCATTTGCATCATTTGATTTGTTCATCCAGGCCTCACAGGTCTTTGTCCACCTTTTTAGTTTTACCCTCTCTCTTCACACTCCTGCCCCTTGTCTTACCCTTCACACAACATGCGGGGCAACAAAGAAGGTGCAAATTTCTGTGGAGTGATGCTGGCCATTCCCTCAAAACGAGCTAGCTCGCTATCTCTCGCATCCCAGTGGTTGCCTGGTCCACTTAAAAGATAATTTTTCCCGATTTCATAGCGTGCGTTTAGCCGATATAACGTGCGTTTAGGGTATACTGATTACATAGAAATAAATCGGTCATAGCGGTTTGGCGTTAGTTAAACCGTAGCGTGCATTTAACTGGAGTGCGTTTAACCGGATACTACTGTAATAGATTCATGTTATCCATAAATTCGAGTTAAATGGACTCCACTGTACCGGTATTTTACAGGTCCTCCATTTTGGGCTATTTTAATAAAACTGCACTGCACATTTTCATTTTCTCTTTTTATGTTACTTTAGGTATTTTCAGGCACTTAACTGTTTTATTCATTATATCAAAGTTTAAGTTGATACCTAAACTAGAGAATTAGTAATTACATAAGATATTACCAAAAATAATGTCCAATGTGAGTGTGTAGGTATTGGAAAAATATTCTTATATGGTAGTCATCCTATTGAGAATGACAGCAGATGTCCAAAAATACAAACGTTGGTTTCATGTACATTTTAAACAAGGCATAAGCAATTGGGCAGATATTAAAAATAAACCACTATTAGGGTTGGAGGAGTTACATTTAAAAGTTTCCTAAGTTTGGACATTCCACATTATATTTGTCAGGAATGTACAGTGGTTAAAAGTGCAATGTGTAATGAGGGTGCGGGGTGGGGAGGTGGACAAGATTTTTAATTAGGAAAGATGGACTTGACAGCAACACTAATTTAAAATTAAAAGAGCAGCTATAGCTCTGATCTAAAATTTGTTATGTATCTGTCTGTGGTAGGTCGCTATCAAAAGTACAGCAGAGTTTTAAGCCAAACTCCTTGGATTGTGGAAGGCAAACGTGTGATGGAAGGTTCTGTGGAGGAATTGATTTGTGAACAGATACTAAGCACTTTTAAACCATCAGGTAACTGCTACCAACTTAACGGTGTAAATTTTAAATTTCTCTTTTAACTTAAAACTTTGTTTCCTACTTGAATTATTTCAAATTTTTTTCAAGATAAAATTTGAGGAAACATTAAGTACTTTTCTGTGTGATATGAGTCTAGTTATCGTTAAGTTGTTAGATTTTTTTAGACTGTTGTTGACTGAACTAAGAATTCTTGTTTATGATATCCAGCTACGGTGGATTTGATTTTTAAAATGAGCAGTGAATATGTGCTCCTATTAACTTTTTCCATTATACACACCCCATACCTTTTATCTCCAAGCAAGGGAGGAGCAAGGGGAATGCAGAGTTCTTTTAAAAAGCACTAAACTTAATCTTTTACACATTTTTTGGTTAATGTACACATAAAAGTTTTTTTTGTATGCTCTCCATCCATTTCAAGATAAAATTATCAGTTATGTGGTTAAAAATTGCCAGAGAAGGTAAATATGATTGGTGACTTCTATATGATTTATCATTCAAGATTTTCTAGTATTGTAGTAATGTCTCTACATTTTAATCTGGCGACCAGATCACCGCTTTTCTTCCTCTGGCAGAGAGGATGTTGATGTAAGGATGCTGGGGGACGGCCGGCCCTTCATTGTGGAACTTATAGATCCTCACTGTGTCATCTTCTCAAAACAAGACATGTCTCTTTTACAGCAGGTACACAAGTATTTTCTTATCAACTGAAGACCACTGAATTTTAAAACCATACTTTAAAATAAAGCACATGAATTTTAATTTCTTTTGGAATAATAAGCCTAGCTCAGTAGCTGGATAATAAATGCAGTCCAGTCTGAATATTTACAACTCCATGGAAACAAAATTTAATTTTGAATTATCCAAAATTCAACCTAACATTACACATTACATAGGAAGGGAAAAAAATTGTAATATGAATGCAGTGAAAAAATTGAACAAATATTCAAATTATCCAGGTTTAAATTATCTTTACCTCTGTGTTGAGGTTAGACAAGAATAAGATGACTCAAGTAGAAAAAAAATTCTTTGGACTTGGTTGTGCTGACCAGGCAGTAAATAAGTTTATGATAGGTTCTTAACTGAAGGCAAAAAAATATAATGCAGCTGGCTACATTTGTTTCAGAATTTTTTGCTTTTTGTATTTAAATTATTCTCTCAGCACTGAGACATGTATTTTCAATTATATTTCAGAAAATTAACATGTCATCAAAAGATGTACAAGTTCGTGATTTACAAATTGTATCCAGGTAATATATATCATTGAAAATGTTATATCTTTTTGATCTGATGATATAATTATGTTCTGTTACCTTTGATTTTTAAGAAAGTTTTCTCAATGCTGGTATGTCTAAACAAAAAATTGATGGAATAGTTATGAAACTTTTTTATTTTACCAAAAACCTAAGCTTTTATCATGATAATTACTAAACTTTTATTTTACTCCATGTCTTATAATCATTGCCATTTTTCTACCTTTCTAGAGAAGATACATCGATTCTCAAAGATGGAGAAATAAGCAAGACCAAGTGCTATAGTGCTGAATGCTGGTGTGAGCGGCCTCTGACAGAAACTGATTTGATCAAATTGGCAGGCATAAAGGTTTGTAAGACTTTCCATTACCTGTTTACTGACTTTGGTAAAAATTTATCGTTGAAAGAAATGTAAAGGGATTGACAGCTAAAGTGCAATATTTGTTGAAAGTATTAGTATTATACTTTTAATATTTATCATTTTACCAAAATAGGTGGAATTGTTTCATAAATATATAAAGTCTAGTGGAGGTCAGCACTTGTCTGAAATATTTAAATGTATCTAGGGTTCTTTTTTCAAGTTTGAAAATGAAGACTAGATCTAAACTTTTTGACAATTTGTATCAAATGATGACACAACATGTCTACACCCTTACATCTCACGTCCAGGGTGAATGAGATGGAAGTCACAAATTTCAGCTTTAATGGGTGCTGTTTTCAACAAAACATTTTTCCTAGTTTTCAAACATAAAAAATTTTATGAAATTTATTAATATTTTGTGGAAATACATTAAAACTTTTGTTTTTAAATGTTGAAGAAAAGATGAAAAAAGTTACTTAGTTTTAAAAGATGTTTTCTCATAAAAAGAATTTCTGGCTTCCAACTCATTCACCCTGGACACGAAACGTAGACTTTAATATCTGATTTTCTATCTAGTTTTAGGAAATTGAAGTCACTGAGGCATTGCACAAATCAAGACATTTTTTTTCTTTTTTACTTATTATGGTATCCATGGTCCATCTTTTAGTTTCATTATTTCTTGTGCAATTGTATTTTTCTTTTAGTTTAATGTACAATAGAATCCCTTTAAACCGAAATTTTGGGGTCCTTCTAATCCATTTCGGTTTAAGTCCTTTTTTAATATATATTTTAAAGGGAAATAATCGAGCCCCAAAACTGCAACATCACAAGTTGTCTCCCTTTGTATTTTTCAATTATCAAAGCCCACGGACATAATGTGTGTTCATTTGTTCATTGTTGATTGTTTTTGTTTGTTTGTTTGTTTTGTTTTCCTCGCTTTGAACTTCTCCACCCAACTTAGGGTAGGGGTAACATTTAAAGTTCATTAGCTGTGCTATTTCCGCTGCCTTGCCTATAACAACTGGGCCTGACAATGAAACATTCATCGCCATCGCTTGGCAAAACCAGGCAAACACTGCATCCTCTAGTCCTTCAAGACTGCAAAGATTCGTTTCCTTTGTAGCCGGTCTGAATTTCGAGTCATCACGGGCCTTTTGTAGCTTCTCAGTGTCTTTCAAAATCGTAGACAGCGTTGAGTTAGGGATGCTGTGTTTCTTTCAGATTTCCGTTTTTGTTAACTTCTTTTCCTCCGCTTTGGATAAGATTTGAAGTTTAAAGTCAATCGTGTAAGCACTGTGCTTTCTTTTGGACATCTTGACTGAATGCGTGGTTAAACTTAAAGTGAACCGAAAAGCGCTAGCAACAAAACTGAGACTAAGACTAGAGATTATCAAAATGAGTATCGCAAGGCGAAATCTCAATCAGTAATCACAGGTCTAACTGCGCTGACTGACAGCGACAGTCGGACAGTGTGACGCAGTGACGGTGTGTTGTAGGCACACGCAGTTTGTCTCGATTTAGAGGGAGTTACAAAGCTCAGTAAATTTGATTGGCCTAGCTCAACGCCTCTCACACTCTACATGTGGGGCCCATCAGTAAGAAAAGTTCCAATCCTGATGACCGAGTCGCGTAACATCACTGTCAGTCACTGTCAATCAGTTTCAGAACCACAGACAAAGCAAGCCCACACACACACGCAGACATGCCACCCGAGCACAAGCTAGACTAGGCCTCCCCCTCCCCTTTTCTTTCCCACTCAGGCTCCTTGCTCCCCCATCCCCTTTACACTGATGGTACGCCCCACGGACTGTAGATCTAGATCTAGCTTTAAATCAATCGTCCGGCAAGGGCTCGGGAGTGTTCTTCCCCTTCCCCAAGTTAAAGAAATGATGGAAAAACAAAAAGAAAGAAAGACAGAGGGAGTGGACGCTTCAGATTGTTTCGCTTTAAAGTCAGTGCTGCTTAGACGCATTTCGGTTTATCGCATGAACGGTTACAAAGACAAAGAAGAGACTTGTAAAATCTTTTGATTTCTTTGCGGATTATCGTATTTTTCGGTTTAAAGGGATTCTACTGCATATAAACAGGAATATAGTTATGAAATGATCTACCAAAGTCATAGACTTTTAAACAGCTAAATGTGAATGTACATTTTTATTAGGTATTTTTTTAGGTGACAATTGCTTTGGAGACACAATGCATATTATGTGGAAAGACGTTTGCTTTTTGTTACTATGATATGAACACATTCTTTTGTATTATTCCAGGATTTAGCTCTTCAGCAGAAAACTCCTCTAAGAGTGTTACACAGAAGGACAGCTGCTACTAGAGAAAGGCTCATTCATACTCTATCAGCCGAAGTATTGAGCAGCAATCTGTTTCAGCTTCATCTCAACACTCAGGCAGGAACGTATCCTTTCATAGTTTTGTAATCATAGGATGACACAGAAGATCCAATGTAAAAAATCTTTTTGATGTGAAATGTTAACTGGGCTGGCTTTTTTTTTTCTTCTAGAAAATTAAAAGAAGTATAAACAGAACCTTAGTCATAGTTTTGGGGCTGCAAGTTAAATGCACTGTTACTTTATGCTGTGGAACTTGGATTAGATCCAAACCTTAAAGATAACTGCTTGCCTAAACTCAATTCCCCCTACGCCCACTAGCCCAGTTCAAGCCCTGTCCTTAAGAGAAGGAAGGTAAATCGTCCGTATCGGACGCATCTAGATCTAGAAATCTATGCAAAATCGTACTGTAAAAAATGTCAACTTCATCGGACCCACTTTGGCTTATTTGTGGACCAAAAGTGAAATGAAAATAACCTAAATAACGCTTCAAAAGAAAAAGAAAAGGTAACATCATTCATATGGGACGCAGGGAGATCTAGACCTAGAATCTAGGTCTAGAAATGTGTGCAAAATCGTACTGAAAAACGGTCAACTTCAACGGACCCGCTTCGGCTTGTTTGTCGACCAAAAGTGAAATAAAAATATCTTAAATAACCCTTAAGATCTCCTCGAAAAGAAAAAGAGGTTTACGCGAGATTTCCGGGGCTACTAAGCTACAGTGGTACCCATTTTTAACGAGAACTAGAATAACAAGAACTGTTGGTATAAAGAGAGATATAAAAATCCCCGTTTTTCTCTTTATTTGAGCCCTATAATTTAATTTGGGAATAACAAGAACCTAAGTCAGCTTAGCCAGAAAAGCTCAGTAATAACGAGAACAGAGTGTTCAGAAACCCAGCGCGATGAGGCGGCTGAGAGAGTGGTGGAGGCCTTGCAGTTGCATCATTCAGAGTCCAAACCAAAATCTAGCAAAGTACATTGAACTTGAAGCCTAGAACTCTATGCTGTAGGCCTAGGCTAGTGCCGTAATGGACACGCATTACATACAGTACAAAAATCACAGGCCTAGACACACGAATTTCTACCCCTTCAACTTTTGTCCTCCCCAACCCCGTCCGCTCCACCACCACCCCTCTCTCTCTCTCTGTCTGTCTACAGTGTAGGCCTGTAGATATTTCGCACACGCGCTCACGAACCAAGTGATCATTGCTGCCACCGCCCGCACTTGTCTTGTGTGTGTGTGTTCGTACGATGCCCTTTGTTTTTCACAAGCTGAGCATCGAGGTCTGTGGATACCAATGCCACCCTACCGGTCCCTTTTCAGTGGCGCAACATACTGCTCCTCTCACAGTCTCAGTCTCACCTCCCTCCCCCTCCACGCGAGGTGTAAACTGATCGAACTGAAGAGCATGAGACTGAGAGTAACGATGTCGTAATTTCATTGCCTATTGGCCCATGCATAGCCACACACCATACCCACATTGCCTCTCATGAGTCATGATTGAGTGTGCATAACTAGGGCTTACTTAGTTCCAGTCCATTTGAATTGATGGTAAAATTTAGTAGGGCACTTCTTACCCCCCCCTTCTATGTGAAGCCTCTGTAAACCCTTTTATGCGAATAGCCTCTTTAAACCCTTTTATGGGAATAGCAAAAAACCCTGCTATAACGAGAGTTCAAGAAAAAACATGAGTTCTCATTATTACCGAGTTTTACTGTACCAAAAGTTAACTACGAAAGCAATGGCGATCGGTATATATGTACACAATAGTGTGGTCCAATTGGGCCACGGGCGGGCGCTATAACCTTAAAGGTGGGATTGAATTAATACTTATTGAGTGGAAAAATACTCCCAGCATCATTTTTTATGCCATCGTTAAAGGTAGGTTCGCCAATCATTTTGTTCGTGACCATCAGGGATTGAGAAAAACAAATAGTAAACCAACCTTTGAGTGTTTTTATGGTATATATAGAAGTAGAAATGATGCTAAAAGCTTTCTGCCAGTCTTTTATAGCAACTTTGTCATGTACAAAAATTGCGGCATATTGCATGAAAGTTGTGGTCAGTAAGAGGTAAGTCAACTCTTGTAGCAGTCCTATGTGGTTTTTTGTTATATAGTTTAGCTTTAATGATCTCCTTAGTAGAAGAGGTTGCAGAGCACTTAATCTTTTGAGCTTGCAAACAAACCCTTTAGTCTAACAAATTTGAAGAGATTTAATTTGTCTTGGAATCTCCTATGTGATGGCACATTTATAAATAGATTGGAAGTCCAGTTCGTTTAATTGTCATCATGCAGGTTGTTGATACAGTTGGACCCGCTTAATCGGGAAATTTCGGGAGAAGGCATCTTTTCCCGATTTTCCGGGTCTTTGCATTTGTTACTAAAAATTGGACCTCTCGTGGAAATAAATGTAAAACTCAGGCAGAGAGAGAGAGAGAGAGAGAGAGGGAAGGAAGAGATGGAGACAGCCAGAGAGGGAGAGAGAAGTTAAAAGACGGAGGAGAGAAGGAAGAGTGTTTGTGGGCGTAAGGTGGAAAGAGAGAGAGAGAGAGGGGGGGATTAGATAGATGGAGAGAAAGTGTTTGTGAGTAAGAAAAAGAATAAGAACAAACACAGAAAAGAGTGCTCTTTCTTAAAAACCCACTTTGTTTGCACCATGTCTGGCGCGTGTCTACCATCTGCCAGATTACCCATTAGATCAAACACAGCTTGACCAATGTCTACCTGGAATGAACTGACCCGTGAGACCGTCGCGTGGCAGTTAGTCTTCTCGACGCCCCTCCCAAGCATCTTACTAAACGTCGCCTAAGCACAGAGCAAACATTTATCGATTACCTGTGTGCTAATTCATTCCTAACGCCTGAGTGATGCGCTTTCCCTATGTCTAGACCGCTAATAACATGCCTTCAACACTTGATATTGACAGTCATTTACGGATTTTTTCCCGATTAGGCGGGTAAAATTTCCCGATTTCACGATGACTTTAGATAGAAAAAATTCCGTTCCCTGGGATTTTTCCCGATTTTGCGGGTCCAACTGTATTTGCTCTTTCACGGCAAAGCTAGTGTGTTCTCGTATAAGTAATTTGACCCTGATACATGTAATGAGATTAAAATAAATGTTTGCAATTTATATGAATTTCCGTTAACTTTATCTTAAGATATATCAAGGAGTTTGTTCATAGCGACTTTGGAAGGACAACACCAAGCTTGGGCGAATTGCTTGGTGCCGAGTGCGATATCATAAATTTGGATGTAGAGGTAATATATATTTTTCTGTTGTTAATGTTGTTTTAGGTCCAGAACTTTTTTTTATGTAATTTGTAACAGCTTGAAATTTTTTTAGAAGAGATATTAAAAACTAAAATGAATTTTTGGTTCTTTGACCTGATTTCTAGAACCCTAAAACAGCTGATTGTTTCATTTATAGATTGCTTTTTATTTTCATTATTAAATTAACCTGTGATCAACCCCCCAAAATTTATCAGTGGAATCCTCTTAAGATAAACCCCTGAGAGCCCAAATAAAAAGTTTATTTTATCCAAAGTTTATATTAAGCAGTATCATTAAAAAGGAAAAAAATAGAGGGACAAAAACTCTAATTTATCTTAACCCAAAGTTCATCTTATACAGGGATTATCTGTAGGCACCTGTACTTAAAAATTACATGTTCAAAAAAGGTCAAACTCATAATGCTCTGAACTGCAAGCAGTTAGAAAATGGTAAAAGTATTATAATGTAAAATCCAGCAACCATCTAAAAAGACCTTAAACTTTGTTAAAGTATTGTTACATCCTTGAAAAAACTCAAACTACTAATTCTTGCAAGAAGCATACTTTGGTCAAAGGTAAGACCTGATTTTACCCTTTATCTCCGTTTCTTATAAAGATTTTTTTACTTTATTTTAATAACTGGATATGGGTCTATCATTTAATACTAAAGTCTACCATTATGTGCGACTGACTATGGCTCAAGACAAAGCTTTTAACACCCTAAGTTCACCCTGGCATCCTGAGCAAAAATTGTAGATTTGAGTTTTGGTTTTTCTGAGTTTCTTTGTTAAATTCTGATCAGAAATTATTAAGAAATATAAACTGCTTCATGCCTTAGAAAAAGTCGGATCCCAAAATATTTACACTGCAGTGTAAAGGAAAATAAGGCTCAACTCAAAATTAGTGTTTAAGGTTTAAAGATTCAAAAGTTAGAATTCAGTAAAGTAGAAACAGCTCAAATTTGAGGTTCTTAGATTGCACTTTCAATTTTAATTTAGCTTAAAGTGTTGTCAAAGGATTTTTTTAATCTTCTCTTATCACTGCTAATTTAATGGGCATACAATCTATTTTGTTTTCAGTCTGTGGATGTTGACTGGCCTCCAAGGATAGATGAGATTGAAAAATCTGATGGTAAAGCTGCCATTGATGCCATCAATCACAAGTTAGCAGAAAATAATGAACAATTAAAGGATAAAACATAATCTCTCCAAAGTGATATTTGTTTGTGTGTGTTTTTACTACCAATAAACTTGTTTTTTTTTTAATGGTTATTGTTTTTCTTTGAGGGCTTTACATTTTTTCAGGGATGCAAGTTTTCCGATTTTAGCAGGAATTCCGATTTTTTGGCAGTTTTCTTTAGTTAAAAAGCAGGAAAACCTTTAAAAATTGTGACTTAAATGTTACAGTAAAACTCCAAATTTAAGATTTATAGAAAATCAAACACTTCTTTTGAGCTGTGTAGCTGCGTAGGCCCAAGTACAGAGTTGTATCTATCATTTTTAATCGGTCTATCAAAAGTTCTATATGGGTAGCCATAAGATGTAAAATTTTCCTGCTTTCTAAGCATGGGCCGCTTGCATCCCTGATTTTTTTTAAATTAGTAAATTAAACCTTGTTCTAAATTTCCTTGTTATAATACATGTAATAATAAATGATCTTTATACAACGCTTTACCACTGCCTATGGCGATGCTCAGAGCGCTTTACATAAATAACACTTGCTTTAACAATTACATGAAAACAGCAGCGCTGAGATCCACAAAGACATAAATTATTGTAAAATTCCTGATTATGAAAAAAAAAGTCATTGTTAATTAATCAATAGATTTAAAATTGTCGATTACTATGTCAGCTATTAATATGATAAAGCACAAGCACAACAGTTTCCATAAAACATTACCTAAAAACGTTTCTTTAAGAAATTTTATCACAATATCACCCCATTATACATAAAAGCAGATATATATATATATATATTTATAAACATTTTTTGGATATGGTACAATTATAATATTAAAGATTAAAGAAAACCAATGAATGTCTAATTAAGATGCAGTGCCATATGCCTTAAAAACAAATGGTGCTTAAGTGCTTTTTTGAAAATTTTCTCATCTTCTATGTGACGTAAAGTGAAGGCTTTGGTAAAGAGTTCCAGATAATTGGAAAAACATCTTTCACCTAGAGTTTTATATCATTGGCGAGGAACAACTAATGTTTTGAAATCATTAGAAAACCTTAAAGCTCTCCCTGGCTGGTATACTTCTAGCGCTTCTTGAATGTATGCTGGTCCACGCCCATTTATACTTTTATGACTTATGAGAGCAATCTTATATTCAATTCGCTCTTTAACTGGGAGCCAGTGTAAGCTATGTAATATTGGTTTTGCATGATCTCTTTTCTTACAACGCTTTACGACGCTACCAGCATTGTTTTGAACAACTTGTTACCTAGATAAACATTTAGATGGTAGACCGGCTAACAGACTGTTGCAATAGTCTAGCTTTGAGAGCACTAAAGATGACATAAGTGTCTTAGCCACATCAGTTGTTAGGTAATTACGAATCGATACAATATTTCTTATTTTGTAGTACATACTCCTGCAAAAGTTATTTATTTGTGGTGTCATGGAAAGTTCATCATCCATAACAACGCCAAGATTTTTCACCTTCTTACTCGAAGCAATTTCAAAACCATCTACATTGATGCTACTTTTATCAAGATCTGAAATAATATTTTTGTCTTTGGTAATGGTTCTCATAAGTTCTGTTTTTTTTAACATTTATCTTTAGCATATTAATTTATTATCTGACATCCATTTCTTGACTTCTTTGATGTAAGTTTCTACTCGACTGAGACATTCTTTTACATTATGATCTTTACATTCAATATACAATTGGGTCGTCTGCGTAGATGTGGAAAAGCATATTATGTTAAAGTTTTACAAAGATATCTGACAAAAGCTGAGTATACATAGTAAATAGAAACGGACCGAGAACCAACCCCTCAGGAACGCCAAACTTCAACAATGTCCAGTCTGATGTTTCGGAACCAGATTTAACTGCTTGAAATCGATTAGAGAGATAAGAATCGAACTAGCGCAGTGCCGTTCCGGAAATGCCATAATTATGCAATCTTGAAAATGATATCTTATGGTCAATTGTGTCGAAGGCCGCAGACAGGTCAAGAAGAGCAAGATGATAGATACTTTTCTTATTTGCCATACGCAGTAGATCATTTGATACTTTAATCAAGGCTGTCTCGGTGCTGTGATTTGACCTGTATGCAGACTGAAACCAATTTTTTCTTAATGAGCCAAGAGTTGTTGAGCCACAAGTTTTTCTAATACATGTACCGTACCTTTGACAGAAAAGGAAGGTTTGACACTGGTCTTAAATTTTTTTTATTTTCCTAATTTACTGCGGTCTGTTAAAATTTAAGTGCTTAGGAAATTCTGATTCAGTTAAAAAATTATACAGTGGAATCCGGATAAAGTCAACACCTCGGGACCGAAAAAAAGTGTTGACTTTAAGCAAGGTTGACTTTATCCAATTTCATGGAGGGAGGGAGGCGGCAACATATTACAATGTGTAAGAACTAGATAAATTCAACGAGCGTAGCATACTGGTACTCTGAGAAATGATGAAGGCCAGCTTAGTCTAGATGTAGACACAGGAATGGAATGCGTAGGTGTGCACATGAACACTGTGTTCGCACTGGTTTGGCAAGGCGGGGAGGAGTGGGAGAACCATCGGTGAACTGCACCAATCAGCATCTGTCACTGTCTTCTGTCCAGCTGTACTAACCCCCTCCCCCTGTCCCCCCACTAGCCAGTTGGCCCAGACAGGCGGGCGAGCGCTGCACGCAGTGTCTTGAATCATGATTGGAAACAAAGAGCGCCCACCCCCGCTATTTCTCTTTGTCTCTCCCAAGACCCATCTGGGGGTCTCTCTTTATCTTTCAAATTGACCACAAGGTGTTGATTTTAAGCGAAAATGGGTCCGAAGCTGTTGACTTAATGCGAAATAATGTTACTTAAATAAAGAAGGGAAAAAAACGGGACCGTTGCAAAGTGTTGACTTTAATCGAGAGTTGACTTCAAGCGAGTTGACTTCTCGCGGATTCCACTGTAACTTCAATTTAAAGGATGGTTGACAGAAAAAAAATGCTACAGTAGTTGGAATCCTAAGATAGATAGGAATTATCCATAAATTCAAGTTATCAAAGTTTAAGTTAAGTGGGCTTCACTGCATTTTCTAAAGCCCTTTTGCTATCTTGTCTCTCCTTTTTAATGGTACTGTAAATGTAATTAATACAGATTGAGACTAGTACCCAACTACTGCAATCAAATTTCATTTTGCTCGGGATTCAACAGAATCACCTTTAGATGTGTCAGTAGATGTTCAGTTTTCCAATAACTCTACCTTAACTAACCATTTTTTTTATACATGTTACAAATTGGTCAACTCAATACAAATAACTGTATTGTTAATATAAAGTTTATTTGAACTTGACTGTAAAGTTTTTTTTTTCCTCTAGAGTGGTCAAGTCATTGTGTAGACAAAAAATAAATAAATAAGTATTTCTACTGCTTTTGACTGTGGATTTGTTACCACATAGTTATGTCTGAAGTGTTATAGTTCATGTAAGAGAAGACATTACAATCTCCTTGACCAAGCATCACTCAGACAAAAGTCTTTGAATTGCGGAAATCACTGGAAATTATGCTTTGTTAGTTTTAGTGTTATTGCTAGTCCTAGAGTAGACAGATCAAGCCGCGGACTCTGATTTTGATTATTTTAGAGGCCCCCAGCGCGTATGAGATGCTTCCCTTTGCTAGTGTGTATATGCTGCATGCATTCTACAAGTCTGTTGAGTCGCTTGGGTTCAGGAGGTCAAGGGTCTTTGAACTGTAAATCTTCCCCTCATTAACTTTCAGCTAAAAAAGAGTGACCAAGCGCGGCCAGTTTGTTAGCTGTGTGATTTTGAGGCCCGCAGCTTTCCTTTGCTAGAACATAATTTGCATCTAGACCTAGTAGATTATTGAATTCTTGAACTTTAATCTGAAGCCATCATAAGCTTTGCCTACACACTTGGCTGCGCTCAAAGCAAGTGGCCACATTGCCATTAGGGTAACCTTCTTCACACCATTTAATAGCAAGTCAGCTCAACATGAATGGAGGAGCATTGCTCTGACTGCGGCCACGCTAGGCCATGAGCGGACCAGTCAGAAGTGATGCATTGCATGATATCAAGTTATGTCTAGTGAAATCTTGTGGCCGCGGTTGGGCTCCTGACTCTAATAATTGAATAATTACATTCTATCAATGACACTACAGTTTTCACCAAACATGATGAATGCAGACAGTGTCTGAGACCATTAATTTATGTACAGCTAATTATTTACCTATAGAGTCCAAATAATTCAAACATGGATATTTTTAATATTTTAACTAAATTCAGATTATCAACTTTATCTTCCTCTTAGTCGTATGAGGTATAGAGATCTTTCAAATTTTTAATACATGTACATGTAATTTAAAGTTAACTTGAATTCTAAAATTAGTAATTTGAATATTTCAAATTACAAAAGTATTTGAATTACATGTGTGTTCAAATTGTAAACAGCCGAGTCCAAATGTTCACATTACCAATTGTATCCCTCTATTGTGATACATATGATATGTGGATGATTTAAATTTTGGATGACTGAAAGTTAAATTTTATTCTTTGGGAGTTCAGAGTATCCGAGCTGGACTAATTTTTAAAGATTGTACGAACTATCTTGAGAGTGATTGGTACTTGGAGTTTCAACACAGTCTAACTTTAAATATGAAAGCATAACAATGCATGGAAAGTTATTTTACTTTGAAATCTACAATGGCTGCAATTGTTTGTTTTTTCATAATGGCAACCACAACAGAAAGGTAAAATTACAAAATAGAGCCTTCTCAGCCAAGGATCCAGAGTACAGTGGACCTTGTATCCAACAACCTTCAGTTTCATACTCTCAATGAACTGAAATAAAGTCTAGATATTTTTCTGTTCTTTAAGCTTCAATAATAATATTTTATAGAACAAACCTTATTTAAGGGGGGGGGGGG
>BMAT01013642.1:183332-195609 GCA_019649035.1 Elysia marginata | reverse complement strand
GCCTACATTTATCATGAATTCAAATATTACTCTCTCTATCTATCTATCTATTCCCCCCCCCCCTCGAACAGCAATATAATATGACTAGATCTAGATCTCTTGTATGTAAGCGAATTTCCGTTAGTAGCCCAAATTTCATATGGTTACATGTAGTTATTTGAGTTCATTGATACGGTACTCGCATGAAGTACATGTAGATCTACATTGTATCAAATCTTAGCATTTAATGGAAAATGTATCGAATTTCTCGCCATTTTTCGGTGCTTTGACCCAGATCCCTTCGGTTTTTTTTCGAGGTACAGTTGCTTTTGGTCTGTGTGGCACAAAATGCAGAAAACTTTGTGTAAAACGAAACGCACAAAACTTCGAGATGCGTTACAGCCCTTGCCATTTCTAAGAAATTTCCCGTGCAGCGAGTAACGGACTTTCATTCATTACTGCTCGCTTGTAGACCTATAATTTTTGCATACTCCCCACTACGCGTTGGCGACACTGCATCGATCGATTAATTGAAAACGCTTGTGTGGGAATACATAGAAGACACTCAAGACAGTAGGCTTTAGATCTATGCGTTACCGCTATCAATAACAACTCTTACTGCATTCGTGAAACTTCGCTCACCGCGGGTCTAGCCAACAGACGATCGGTCAAGGTCGGAACTGATGATAAGGGCGCAAGACAGGGCGCGAGACCGAACACTGTCTCAACGGAAGAATACAATATATAGGCCTATTGCACTTCGACTGAATTGATGGTCGGCACCGTTTTTGTTTGTAACGATATTTTCAACTAAACAAAACAAGGGCACGGCAAAAATTGCCGCGGTTGACCCTCTGATTTTGAGGGCATTACGGCAAATTGCAAGGGCACCACGGCAAATTGCCGCGGTGCCGCGGTCTATTTCAAGCCCTGAAGACCCATGGATCTAATTAATTTAGAAATTGACTTAGTTTGACAGGTTAGCAGTTACAATAGGATTAGATCTGCTAAAACTGCTCCAATTCTCCTCATTTTAACGACAATTTATACTTGAAATAGACAGGATTGACCTTTTGAGTCCTTAACACTGCTTCAGCCGTGGAAGGATTATTACTAAGCATTGTAAATGTAATAGTTACACCGCTATGGTGCCACGTCCACTGCATGCTGGAGGGGGTCCCAAGTTGGGCTAAAATGCAAAGCCAAATGAGGCAGTTTTAGCCTGACACAGGCTAGTATTAAACGATTTCCTGCATGCAAGTTTTTGGTCAGGCATACAACAGGCCAAGACTTGGAATCCAGTTTGCAGCAGTCTACCTGTTGACCTGTACCCTATTGTTCCTCCCACTGATGCCGCTCAAAGTCGGTTAGCATAGCATCCCCAACATCTAGCGCAATGGACGCGGATGTAGACAAACTAATCTTGTGACTTGTTAACTCTGCCTGGGGAAGGCTTAAGTGTGCAGTGGAATCGCCAACTACTTAGGATGCAGTAAATTACAATTATGGAGGTTTACTTTAATTTAGACCAATCACACAGACAGATTTAATTTGCATCGGCACAGAAGTAAACAGAAACTTGCCTGCACCCATGCTTTGTTGAATCTAGCATTTTTCTTCTATATATTGAACCAGATTTACAACCTGGCATTAAAATGAGAACCTGACTATAGGCAGTGAAAGATCTTGTCAGAATGCTAGAGTGATGCGTTTAACTAGCTCCTCCTCTGTGAGTTCAGAAGGTACTTTGTTTCGGAATCATGCCTGTCGGGGAACCCATGTAAACCGCTTAGAGCACATCAGTGGATAAGCGCTATATAAAAGCGTTCTCTTACTTTACTTTACTTTAAAGGAATAAACGTTAGTGAACAGCTTTTTTCAGTTGCTGAATTACTGGCAGATTTCCATGGTCTATTACAAAGACAACCCAATAATTAGCGTTTGTAACTCAGGAGGCCAGGTAGATCTATAGGGTCATTAAAAAAATCAGGAGGCCAGGGCTCAAAGAGCTAGGAGAAACTTTTAAAACCAGTGCTGTTGAATGTATTCAAAATGCAAAAGTCTAGATTTTATGCATTCGGTAGCGTGTAAATCTAGATCTAGATCTAGGCTAAACAGCTGGATCTAAGCTAATTCCAATTGTTTGTGGTAAAATTGCACTACCTATTCTAGGGCAAAATAAAGGCATGTAATGTAGAGTTTCGTCTTTTAAGTTTTATAAAACAAGAGAAAAAAGATCTAGTGAAAACCACAGATTTAACGACAAAAATAGATCTCTATAACTATCAATTTGCGATGATTAAAACTTACATATTTGACCTTTTCCAGACGAGATCTAGAATCTGGCTTATCAATCAGAAAAACACTGCCATATAGCTGGGTGTGAGTTGGATGTTAGACTGCATTTGATGTAGATCTATACCTTGTTCCTCTTTTTTTCTTTTTGTTTTTTAATTTAATTCTGCCTTTAGAAAGAGGCAGTCAGGTGACTGGGTGTCAGAGCAAAATTTCAGATACATTAACTCACTTGCTACGAATGCGCCAGCGTATGGCGCATCACCCGTCAGTTGCCAAACGCGGATGCGCCACCCCTTGGCGCATCAACATTAACTATCGATTTCTCAAGCTAGATGCGCCAGAAGTGTGGGGTTTCGTTTCGGACGTTAGTATAACTTCTTATCTTTGTTTATGCCGAGTTTCCCGGATGTAACTCTTTAACTTTAGAAGTTATGGTTACTCAAACAATGAGACCCTAGTTTCACTTGCTACTGGCTGGGCAGAGACGAAGAAAGCTAACAAACATATTACAAATAATAAATGAGGCAGAATTCAGTGATGAAGAAGTGGATCTATGGTTAGATATGAGCGACAACGATTCTGAATATGAACTTGAAGGTAATGATGGCTCTGAATCAGACTCAGAACCTGAAGTTGTGGCTAGTACTAGTGTAGATCTAAATCTAGATCTAGATCTAGGTCTAGTGTCAAAAAAAATCTGAAACCTCAAAAACAGCAAACTTTAAAAAAATTGTGAAAAAAAAAGTTTTAAAGATATTAACTGCAAACAAAAAACATTGCAAAGTTATTTTCTTTTAAAACACTATACTAAATTATTGAGCAGATTAAACAATACTAAGATTTTTGATGATTTTTCAAAAACAACCCAAAATAGCCAGTATTCAGCGTATGTGACAGTGTTCGGAGCCCAGTGCTAAGTGAGTTAATTATTAGACTCTAGATCTAGTGAAAATATAAATTTTCCAATTCAAATGGAAAATGCTAGATCTAAAAAATCTAGGCGGATATAAATCTAGATCTAGATCTAGATGTGGATCTTGTGAAAACTGTAGGCCTAGCCCTAGATCTAGGCCTATGAAAACTGTAAATAAGTAACGTAGCATTAGATCTAAATCTCCTTAAGATTGTTGGGGATTTTAAATCTAGAGCCAGGTGCATTGACGGAATTTTAGAGCAGAATCGTAAATGTAATTAATGATACTCACGAAACCAAAATGCTAAGTCCATGAACATTGAATGAACATCGAGAAGTGAGAACAAGGTGAAATGAAATTGAAAGTAGGAATACTGTGTATCAAGAGTGGTTCCCCTTGAAATCTAGCATGCATATCACTGAGAATGCCTAAAATAAACGATGTTCCTAAAAACGGTCGGCGAGAGTTATGCGCCTTGACCTACTACCAAAACAGAGGACCCCATTATAAGTAAATTAGAAGAGATAGGGCGTTTTTTCTTGTGTAAAACGCTTCTTACTGCTTTTTATGAGGATGATGTGGTCGAGAATACAGTGTACTTAAAAATGTAATTACAAATTTATTAGTGCGAATAATGATAATCCTATCTTTAATTTTAAAAAAAAATAATTAAAAGAAGACTTCATTTAAGACTACAGTTTGTCAAGCGCCAGAATCTACTAGCTAAAAAAGCCAACTTGCCGATAATAGGTAAAATAATTCATCATTCTAGGGCCATGCATCAAAATCTAATAGTTTTATGGTTGAATACTTAAGTCTTTTTCAAGAATCAATTTTCCTGATGTAGGCCTACTCATCTAATTTTTCAAAATACGCCTTTGTTTAGGTCAAAATTATTTTGCGGACGTCCGAGAGAACCATGACGTCATGACTATACTTCGATCAGTGCATTAAAATTTTTTTTTCTGCTGACTCGAAAAATAAACAAAAGTATCGCTTAAATGGTCTTTTAACTTTAAAACCTTAGACAAATTAGTTTAGATTCCAATAAACATAATATAATTATGTAGATCTAGATCTAGATAGCATCTTAGTAAATCTTCAAATTTAGATTAGAAACCTAATCGCAGGTGAAAAGAAAAGACAAAAATCTGTGTAGATCTAGAGTCTAGATTCCTGCATAGATCTAATAGAAATGGATCGGTATTTAAATTATAGATCTAGATAAAATGATATAATTTATACTGAGCAAAGTAATATACATGTTTTACATGATTTTAATTGATGTGAAGACCATTCTTACATTATTTACATAAACCCGCAAAAATGCGTCGGCTTATTTTACTAGAAAAAAGAACAAATAAATTGATATAAATACTTTACGATTAAATGACAAAAACAAAAAAACAATTATAGTGCTAAGAATGAATGTGGTGATTATAATCAGCTTCATCATCATTAATTATAGTTTTATCATCTATTTTCCTTGTATTTTCACGTATTTAAAGTTCTCTGTTTCTCCATTACCGCTGTTGGTGAAATGGCAGTAAGTCAAGGAGGATAACTCTCGCTGAATTTTTTTAGGGATATCGTCTATTAAGGAAGCGTGTATGAAGATTTACTCAAGAGTGTGTATTTTTTTCATGTTACATGAAGATTAACAATAACATTATGTGTGGGTTTTTTTTTTTCGCTTAACAAGACGAATTCTATTGTGTGTGCATATGAATCCACCTAAATAATAACATAATACTATGTTATTAGAGTTTAAAGACCCTGTGTGCAATTGTATTGTACTTCTTCATGTTGATAAAATGTACGTTTATATCTCTTCGAGAATCTATGTTCGATAGTACTTCAGGCCGTAAGAACCTACTTTTGTACCGGTACTACAAATTTACATGTATTTCATTGAAGGAAATTTTTGTTTATGTTGAAATAATTTAATTTTATAATACTTCATCTCAAAAGCAAATCTACATGTCTATTTCTTCACGTTGAAAGAATCTACGTTTGTACTGCTTCATGTTGAAAAAAACTGCGTTTGTTACTTTGTATTTCTTCATGTTGAAAGGATCTACATTTGTATTTCTTCATGTTAAAAGATTCTATGCTTGGGTTTTTTTCACGTTGAAAGAGTACATGTTTTTAGCTCTTCACGCTGAAAAATATCTGTTTGTCTATTGCTCTGTGTCAAAAGAATGTACATGTGTGTCTATTTCTTCATGTTGAAAGAATCTGCATTTGTATTCATTTACAGTAAAAATATCTGCTGGTCTATTTCTTTATGTTGAAACAGTCTATGTTTGTACTTATTCACGTTGAAAACGTCTGCTTGTCTATTTCTTTATGTTAAAAGAATGTATGCCTATATCTATCTTTTTCATGCTCACAGAATTTAAGTTTGTATTTCTTCATGTCGAACTTGAAAGGAAGAACCTAGATCTGCGTCTCTATTCCTTCATGTTCAAAGAGTCTTAAATCCCTTATGTTTTTACTTCTTCACGTTGAAAATTCCTTTGTTTGTTTGTTTATTTTGAAAGTCTTTGCGTTTATTTACATTGAAAATATCTGCGTATCTATTTCTTCATGTTGAAAAGAAGAATGTGCGTGTCTATTTCCTAATGATGAAAGAGTCTTATGCCAGTATGTCTTCATATTGAAAGAGTCTCATATCTTTATTTCTCCGTGTTGAAAAAATCTACATCTCTACTTCTTGTTGAAACAATCTGCATACTAATTACTTCATGCCAAATATGTCTGTGTTTCAAGAAAAAGAAGAATATATGTTTGTATTACTTCGGGTTTCAAGATCCTGCTATTTGTATCTTTTCATGTTTCAAAAAAAATAGTTCCTATTTGAAAGTATCGACTGTATGTATTATCGTATTATTTCTGTAGGTCCATGAATGCTCCTCTTGCCTTACCTTGTCTTGAGTGTATGTCATCCTCTGTGCCTTCTGTCTGATCAATTATGCTTCCCAAGTAGGCCTATGTGAAGGTTTGTTGTCTACCATTATCGAACCACCATAATTAGTGTTGATTCTTAGAATTTTAGCCTTTTCAACATGATTTTTGGGACCAAATGATTTCCTTAGCTGGAAATAAAATAAAGGTCTCCTGCCTGCAAGCGTTTCTGTCCGGGCTGTTTCCAGTGTGGGCCTCGCTGATCCCTGGCATGTGCAGCTTTTTCTGGCGAATTTTCAGTGTGCACTTACCTGCCTTATGAAAGGTTCTAACATTCCACGACGAAATCCGAGGGGGTTCCTTGCTTGAAAATGGAGGCATCAGTACAGATGGCTCCTTTCAGCTTTCACCGCTGAGCATAGTCAGTACTTTGAAAGAAACTGCACGTTCTACCAGGATATTCAGAGGTTTTTTTTTCCTGTATTAACGTTCCTGTAACTTGTGTTTCTGTTTAACGAGAGGAAAGCTAGCCTCATGCCAACCCCCTATATTTTGGAGAATCTTTCCTATCTTTAGCAGCCACGTACATGGGACACACACAATAGGATTGAGGACCCACCACACTAATGTGTGTTATTAGGCTACATTGCACGGTGCACAATAGTCTTGACCTAAGTTGATCTATTCAAAGTATTTTCGCTCAGCACATATAACATTAAGTTGTAGGCCTAATTACTTTTTATCCACTGGTGTAGGATAAAGAATACTAATTTTTATGTGTTTTCTTCAACTAGTTTGGAATTACATGTATATCCATAGATTTAACCTGTTGTATTCTCACTCTTTATGTACACAAAGTATAATCTCGCATCCACTTGTTTTTTGTTTTTTTTTTTTAACATAGGAGCTCGTTTGAGAAAAGTATTAGGAATTATAGAAATTTTTTAAAACCCTAGCAATATCCGGATTTAGTAAATTACCTGAGGATGAAAAAGGTAAATTGGGCTTGCTATGTTTATACTTTTCTTTTTTTTTATTTATGTAAACTGTTTTAGATCAAGATTTATCTTAATTCTCTATTGCACATTAGCTATTTTTACTCATGTATTTAGCCTACTTTTAAAAAATCGCGAAAGTTTTGAATCAAGGCAGAAAATCTTGACCTACAACAGAATGTCAAGTAGGCAGGATTACTTTTGATGTTGGGTTATGTGTAAAATTAGAAATATGAGTTATGTATGGGTTAATCGATAATGTTCTCATCTTCTTCGCAAAGACGTCTAGACTTATCAGAATGTTGTCCAAGATTTACGGCTGGCGACAATATCTAGTCTACTGTCTACGTGTGTTTTTTTTTTATTCTACATGGTCAACGATCTAGAGTGAATTAACAATATCTAGTCTACGTGTGTTTTTTTTTTTTTTTTATTCTACCTAGTCAACGATCTTAAGTGAATTTGCTAACCCATTTGCCCCGATGAAATCAGAAAGTAGGCCTAATGAGGTTGATCTTGAGTTTGTAGTCTATTTCGTTGACTATAGAACGTGCGCCTGCTCTTAAGTCTAACGGAACTTTTCCTTCACTGCCCGGCATCTACAGAACGTTAAAACTCAATTTTTAAAAATCCATGTTGACCAATACTTTTCTTTCATTTACAGAAACATGAACTGGAAAATAAGATGTAGGCTATCTGTTTTGGCGCAGGTTCTCGGATCAAGTATGATCAAGTGGTGATGAAACCAGTGATGGGATGCACATAATTTCAAGTATAAATGTATTACTCATGTATTTCCAATGCTTAGTTAAGCCAAGCAAAACGTCCCAGGTTAAGGGAAGCGACACTTACCATGATAATGGTTTCTACCAAAATGGCTTGAGGGAGACTGTACAATTATGCCACAAACCAGATGACAAAACGAAAGGTTATACATATAAACACTTTCACCACTTCTTTTTTAAAATAAGAAATCATACTATAATCTTAGCAATTGCTGAAAATCAAATTTATCATCCAGATGCACGCGTATTTCTAGATGCTCTTGAAGAACGAGAGATTCCTTTTTATCACGAAAATATTGCAAAAAACATTAATAGATTTTACATAGGTTATTTTGTTTTCTTTGATTTATTGGTTCCTTTTTCGGCCATACAGACGAAAGATTCCATAATTGGAGGGGCATTTTTGTTTGATTCAAAAATAAATCTGCACTGCCATTCAGACGTGTGGCCTCATTCCAGAATTTACGCTTATGGAAAAAGTTGCCATCTATGCAAACTTTGGAGTCATCGTCGTGCCAAAGAGCTACAGAGAGGTAAAGATAAACTCTCAAATTACACCATTTTCGAAGACTTTGACTCAAGTGCTATTTTCAAGCCTGACCTTTTGAGTTCAGATGAAACCATCCATCCTAACAAACAAAGGCGCAGTATCAATAGCAGTAGGAAACCCGCTAGTTGCCCCTTGCTTCTCGTTGCTGACCACATGTTTTACAAGTTTGTTGGAAATGGAAATGTTCTTGACACGATCAACCAAATGTTGAATTTAATCAACAGACTCGATTCAATGTTTCGTTCTACCGACTTTAATGGTGACGGGTGGGCAGATAATATTGGCTTCTTAGTGAAAAGAGTTTTGGTGTTAAATGCAACTGGGGGAGGTTACAAGATGATAACAAAGCCAGACACGACTTCCGCTGAATACTTGGGTGAATTTAGTTTAAACGATTTTAGCCAATATTGCCTTGCTATAGCGTTCACTTTTAGTGATTTTTCAGGCACCGCGGGCTCAGCGTATGTAGCTTACTCTGACGGGTCTAGTGCGGGTGGCATTTGTCAAAAACCTGTAGAGATAGATTCACAAAATATTAGCTATAACTCTATAGTGCTGACTTATTTGTTAGATGGAAAGCGCCGAACAGAGATGGAGGTGTTGCTAACACTAGCCCACGAGATAGGACACAGCTTTGGAGCTCCTCATGATGATGAAACTTTCTGTTCTGGAACAGAGGAGCACGGGGACTTCATTATGAGTACAACTACAAACACAGGTTATAAAGCCAATAATTACAGGTTTTCAGAATGTAGCTTGAGAAACATGCTTCCAGTCATAAAATATAAAGGACATTGCCTTACCTACGACAGTTTGAGACCTCAATGTGGAAATGGGTTGCCAGAGGATGGTGAAGAGTGTGACTGTGGTTGGTCATCGCACTGCAATGCGATCGATCCGTGTTGTACACCAGCCGACGAAACTTCCGGAGTCGATAGGCCATGCAGGACTCGTCGCTCGCAAGGAAAACTTTGCTCCCCGTTGGTTTCCGCATGCTGCACTGACACATGCACCTACACTCCTGCGGCAAAGAAATTCCATTGCAACAGTTTCAGCCATTGCTCCCAACTGTCTACATGTGACGGACTGGGCCCACACTGCCCTCAGCATTATCTGCCAGACGGGACTGCTTGTAATGGAGGACTGCAAGTATGTTCACAAGGTAAATGCTCAGCAGGGGTATGCGAGTTTCACAACCTTTCCGCATGCTTATGTCAACGAACCAGTCATTGTGACATCTGCTGTAAGCAAAATAGTACATGTACGCCATTAGGTGACTTTATCAGCTTCAACCAATCGGTGTTCCGTTATAACAGTACCACCATCAGCCTCCAGTGTGCAGGGGGTAACTGCTCATATAGCTTAGCATGCCTAGGATTGGAGGCCGTCCCATTACATGTGTCTTTCCTTTCAGACATAAAGGCGGTTGGTGCACACTTAAGACATCACTGGGTGCAGTATATTTTCTTTGCCTCTTTGACAATGTTCATAGTCACAGCTTTAGTTTTCTCTTGCTCTTCGAAAAATTCAAACCATGCGAAATCGTTAAGCTACGGCAAGATGATGGGGATTTCAACTTTGGGGCAGCACATGGCAGAGGTATACGATGACATATTGCAAGAAATTGATGCATACTACCAAGAGGCAACAAGAAGGATTGAGACTCGCAAAATGCCTATGAGTTATTTAGAGGCGTTGGGTAGGCTGAAAGCATTGTTTCCAGATGCATCTGTTGAATACTTGTCCAAAATTGTAACTATCAGTGCAACAGAGGAAGTTGCTGTGAAAATTCTAATCATTCAAGGATTTAGGATGAGAACATTTTCATATATCAAAATTTAAAACTCCATTGATAAGCCACGTTGTTTGTCTGTAATAATCTTTGTCCTGTAGTTACAATGAAAAATTCCAACTTTCCTTTAATTTACTTCTTTTGTGGTTTTCAGACAAGATGAATTATTGAAATACAATGTAGCTGTTCATGTACTTTCCCTTAATTAAAGATACAGTGGAATCCTGTTAGTGTTAAGATAAACCCCTCTGGGACCGACTATAAAGTTTAATTTATCCAAAGTTTATACTAAGCAGTAAGTTATATTTTATAAAGAAAAAAAAAGAAAGGGACAAAAAATCTAGCTTATCTTAAGCGCAGCGGACTACACTGTATACTGGTTGATTTACTCAATGTTCATTGTTGATAAATACACATGAATGACAACTGTTTGTTGTTTTAATTTCTTTTTCGCAACACAAAAATTATCCCTGGTTTTAACAACATACTCTGTCGTAGCTATAGTATGATTCTCCCAATGGCTTTTTTAAATCATTGAGTTAAAATAAAATAAACACCAGGTTTTTATATTTCAGTGTGCTTAAAAATTATAATGCTGTGTTGAAAATGAAATGATTTTGGTAAAAAAATCTATAGCCCAGATGTAAGCATAATTATGGATGCATTGATAAAATTTGATAACAAGTAAACTCTGGTGTACGGACGTAAGATGCATGTTTATACATAAATAAATGATTGGTCAATATCAAAAGTTGAGTTGGATATAGATGTACCAGAATAAACACATGGCATAAATAATAAAAATTCGGTACCCCACATAAAAAGGAAGAAAAAAATGTTTAATTTGTGTTAAGAGATTCACTATCCATGGAAAGAGATTTCAGTTTAAATATTTATGATTGAGAGATTTCATTATTCCGTCATAATGTATGGCTGAAAGGTCTGAAAAGCCGAGGAGAAATCAAGAATGTTTCAGAGCATTATTCTTCAAGACTAGAAATGTATTTCTACTACACTACAGAGATGATATGCAAATTGGAGGGTCTAATTCTATATGGTCCTCTGCTTCTTTTTTTTTTAATCTCTCAGGATCAAGTTTTTAAAGCATTCCATGACTGTGTATAGGAATAATGTAGATCTCAAGGTCAAAGATGATTGGGTTGTAATATCATTTCAGCTGACAAAGCGGGCTTGGAAAATGAGGATTCAAAACATATGTGTTTGCAAGTTTATGGCAGCAACAGTTTAGAGTGTTTCTGCAAATTTTTCCAGGACCCTTAGCTTTGTATCTGATGGCCTTTCATATATCCGGTAAGCCTACCGTTAAAGCTTTATCTTTATTTTCTCTCAGTTCATTTTTCGTGATGCACAGAAGGGCCTTTTGATAACAAGTTTTTCAACGCAGATTAGGGTCTTGAAAAATTGAAGATTTGAAAAACAAGATAAGATCATTAGAGATGCAACATAGTTTTACTTTAGAACTAGGATTCAAATTAAAAACAATTCAGGATTTCAAACCCTCGTTGCCATGCTTTGATTTTTGAAACTTTTCAAGGCAGAGTGAGAAAGAGAGTGAAAAGTGGAGAGGCGAAAGATTTATTATACAAATGTTTAAGGTTCATACCATTATATTCATTAGCTTATGTGTAATAGCTCCACAAAATTTAAATGACTTTCAGAAAATGAGTAGATGTATATATGTATATATTATCATGCCATAAAGTTCACTCAAAATTTTTTGTCGTGGATTGTAAGGCTATGTTCTATCTGAAATTGATTATGTACCATACACACACTTTTTAACTTTAAGCACTTTATGATCTTTTTAATGGAAAATCTTGAAATTTTTTTCTTTCATTTTAAGGAAAATAAAAATGGGTCTCATTGATCCCCTTTGTTTTGAAACACAACAACCCGGGATGTGATTCAGATAGCATTTTAAAAAACTTTTCTCTCACTCAGTCGCAAAATGTTACAAATAGGCTAATCTTCTGGGATTACTTGTGCAGATGATGAACTGTTGCTCCCACCTTGCATTGTTAAAGTTCCTCCCCGCA
>BMAT01013642.1:157567-183318 GCA_019649035.1 Elysia marginata | reverse complement strand
AAAAAAAAAAAAAAAAAAAAGCAAGCAATAAGAATCTTAATTCATTTGTTTTTGGTTTTTTTTTTTAATTTCAATTTCTTAAAAATATATATACGTACACATAAAAAT
The DNA here is from genome assembly GCA_019649035.1 of Elysia marginata. Classification (NCBI taxonomy): domain Eukaryota; kingdom Metazoa; phylum Mollusca; class Gastropoda; family Plakobranchidae; genus Elysia; species Elysia marginata. The sequence continues at coordinate 183,210 of BMAT01013642.1, read as the reverse complement.
ATATGAATATTGCATAAATATTAGTTCTCAACTGAAAACACAAAATACAGCATTGTACAACAGCAGTTATATATATTTAAAAAATACTTTAATTAAAAGTATAGCTCAGTAATATACAATTACATTTATAAGTGTACGACTAAACAATAAGTAAAAAAACAGGAAATCAACCTCACACACTACAGTCAGTTAAAATTTAGCTACTTTATATCACTGTCAGATAACTCATGGTTTTTATAGGAGTGAAGTTTAATTTCTTCTTTGGTTTTGTTAGATTTGAACTCATTCAAAGTTTAAATTGTGGCCTTAAAAGATTTTACTAATATTCTAATCCCTAGCAGTTTCTTTTCTCCAAAATAAGTAAGGCTTATGATAAACACTGAATTGTTGTTGAACTTTCCAAGTCCAGAGACTAAAAGAGTGATTTTGACTCATAGTCATAGAATCTCACTACATGCTATGATTTGTCAAGATAGGGAGGCGTTAATACTACAAAATACACCAGAAAATTGTCTGATCAACACACCCCAACCGTTTATAGGTCAAATCATCTACTTTGAACTTTTTAAGCATTCCCTTGAAATTCAAATTAAGAGGTTTCCACTGTAATAAAAGCATCTCTCTTACCAAACCCTTGCATGCACTCATTCTTAAGTTTTGAAAAAACGTAATTGCATGGGAACTGAAGTGAAACCATTTAATGATTTATTAGCAAAGTCAAAAACATATATTTTAAAGAATTAATTCAAATTATGAGTTTAAAATTAACAGAGCCAAAGAGAAAAAAGAAACCTCACATGTACAAGGACAGGCTGATAATTAAGTTCTGTTTGCTAATAACTCAGTCAATTTTCGTTACATTGACCTAAAATTTTATACATGTAGTCTCGAAACATTTTTAAGGCTTAACTAGAACAACAAGTTTGTGTGATGTCATTGGTACTCATAATGCAGTGAAGCGCAACACGTAATAAGGTAGCCATGTTTATGAGACAATGGCGACTTCCAATGACCCTCTCATCAAACAGCACTCTGTTATCAAGTTTTGGCAGCTGAGGTATGTTCTGCAGCAAACGTTAATGCAAGAATGAAGACATTTTATGGTGAAATGGGCATTTCAGAAGGTAAAGCCCAATCGATGGAGTATAGGCACAAAACTTCTCGAAGTCCAAGGAAGTTCAAGGTTGTTGCCTTTGCAAGAAAGGTCTTATTCACCGTTTTTCTGGGACATGGAGGGAGTGGTCCACATGAAATTTCTGGTGCAAGGTCAAACTGTGAACTCTGGTCCATATATTTCAACACTCTGAGCTCTCAAACTCAGGTGTGTTCGGTGTGATAAGGACTCAATCCTGCAAAAGGACAATGTGCGCCCGCACAACAGTCGCCAAACTCAGGACACCTTAGGGCAGCTGGAACTTACAACCCTGCCGCACCTTGCATACAGCCCCAATCTTGCTCCTTCTGGCTATTATTTGTTTCTCCAACTCAAGAAGTACCTGATGGGCCATCACAATGACAATGATGAGGAAGTTATCACAGATGGTGCTGTGAACAGTCATCTGAATTCTTCACTGATGACGTGCACCAACTAGTGAAACATTGGAGGCTGTGTTGATTGTGACGGTGACTACGTAGAAAATAGAGTGCTAAGTATGTAGCTGAGATATTAAGCTTTCGTTTGGCGTATTGTTTATGTATAAGCTATGAAAAAGTTATGATTAAACGGAACTTAATTATCAGCCTGCCCTCATAGAAAGCTTCCAAATATGAAAATTCAGATTATCAGAGTTTGGAGATTTCCGCTAAACATATTTTGCATTTTTAGACAATTGTCACCTTTAACTAGGAAGTACATCTTGCCACACATCTTTCCGTAAATTCCAACAAAGATGGTGGAAATTGAGGAAAGATAGCATGTTGCCTGACTAGCTAAAAGCCAAGAAAAAAAAGTATCTAGAACTTCTAACTTTTAAAGTTATTAAAAAAATAATACATTAACAAAAAATATAACCCTGCAAGAGTCTCACCATCTCAAATATAGCTAAAAACAATCTTGTGCATTTTGATCATCTCAATGGAATCAGTAATAAAAATTGGCATAAATAGACTCCTCTTTATTGTTCCTCTTTCCTTTAGGTAATAACACTTAAAATATAAAATGTTTCACTTCAGACCAGTAACAATTTGATCTACAACCCCCTCCCCAAAAAAAAAAAAAATTACTTACACACATGTAAAAAAAGAAGCAAGATAGCTGAGTGTAGATTTTATTATTTACTTAGATTATAATTGGAGAATTGCAACCCCTGGACAGCCTTACATATTAAAATATAAAGGTATCTTTTTTTTACTATAATAAAACAATGCTGAGAAAAAAAGTTAAATTAAAATGTAAGTGTACAATATATTACAATTGAACAAGTTGAATTTTTTGTTAAATACAATAAAAAATGTGCTTTTGTTTACAGTAAATATGTACAATAATCAGACCTACATTGTCTGATTTCGTATATTTGATTTTGAATTTGAACCAGAAAAAAAGGAACCTATAAATCTCCAGAATTTTGATAACTTCTATCTTTTTTTTTTTTAATCTCTGTCTTTGAATTAGAAAGTTGTAGCATCCAATATTGGTAAAAGTATTTCAAAACATAAGATTTATTACAGTCGACTCCACTTAAGTCGACGCTGCATAAGTCGATTTTCAATCAAGTCGATCTTTTTCCTTGATCCCTCCCCCTTCAGATAACAAAAATATAAGCACTAGCGCATTAGCCGATTTTCATATAAGTCGATCTTAGAAAAGCTCATGCTGCAATAAATATGACGATATTCCTTAGCCCTGGTCCTTCTGAACCACACTAAAGCTAGACAGATCGAGTCTACACCAGACCCATCGCCATACTAAAAGAACCTTAGGAGACAATAACCCGACCCGAGTCCCCATATAAAAATTCCAGAGAACCTTAAGAGATGTTAAACAACCCTGAAAGCAGGAGACAATAAACCCATAAAACCACACTATTACATCAGTCTTTGTAATCGACAGTGCTGAAAGGTTTACAGGTGTGTAACCCACAAGACTAGGATGATTAAGTAAACAAAGTGTCTAGACAACACGTCTCTTTCTGTCTGACTGGTCAAAGCTTCCTCCCTCCCACCCCTCTCTCACCATGAAAAAGCTAGGCTTGGCATGCCAGGATTAGTGGCCCAGCATGGGCCGCACAGCTGGAGCCATCTGGCCTGTGTAGGTGGGTGTGATTCTGGAGAAATGTGCGATCTCTATCACTATTGCACTGCAGTAATGTTAATCGCAATATGACTGGTCTCGTGTATTATGGGGCACACGCTCTGTGTTCCAGATGCGTTATGATTGAATCTGACTGATAGAAGCCCCTCCCCCCTCCCATCCCATCTCCGGGATTCTCCCCAATATGATACTGAAGTGAAACTGAAAGAATGAGAGGTTAGTGCGAGAGTAATCATGCTAGATCCTATCACAGAGATTAGTCATTGTAAGTTTGAGAGAGCTAGATCTAAAGAATATCATATCGCCACTTGACTGAAAACAGCAGGCACAGAAACATCCCGTCCGAATTAAATTATCTTGAGCTGCACTACAGTGTCGATTTAATCTACCATTTAGCCTATTAAGACAATAGGAGACCTACAACTTCAAGTAGAGCTTCCTAAGTTTAAACTTTAATGATGGCAGGCAGGAAATTAATAGCCTTGACACTTATGCGAAAAATTGAACTAATCGACAAATTACCGTACAGTAATTCATAATACATGCATATGCTTTTAGTTTTACTGTTAATTATGTTGTTCCTGTAAAAATCTTAAATTACATATTTTAATGGATTTTTTTTTTATTAAAATGAGTGAAAAATATCAAAAAATAAATAAACAACGTCAACAAAATAAACAGCAAATATTAAGAGAAAATTATACAGATGAAGACTTTATGCTCAAATTTTTAATCAAGGGAGATAACTCAGCTATTACTTAACTCGATTTTTCACTTAAGTCGATCTTAGTAGTTATGTCACCTGGAAATCGACTTAAGCAGTGTTGACTGTATTTCAAAATTAGTGTCCTTTCATTACTTTGCAAATCAACTATTTCATACAAAAATCATTTTATGTAAATCATGCAACGCTCTACAAGTTGAAAACTGAGGTGAAATGATGAGCCATTGAGCTATGGAGGAAACTGTACACAATGTTTTTACCACATTTCAAATACAAAGTGCATTTTTAAAATTTTACATCCCTTGTTTTGCATGGTGAGCAAGTTATTATACTGCAGAAGTATTACTCATTTATCTCATAAATTTTTGGATTGTGGGGCACATAAAAGGAGAGCATGTCACTGAAGTAGCTTCCATCGTTGTCACCGCCACCAAAAATGATGACCTCGTCCTCATCCTGGTTCTCGTAGTCTGAAAACAAGCGCAGACAGGTGTGGCCAGCTCTAGCTGAGGGGGCATTCTCCATAACTAGTTCTTGCCACGTTTTGCTGTCTGAAAAAAACAATTGTAGATCAAATAAATAACAACATAATAAGCTTGGAAAGATGACAGACAAAAGAATCATGTGGCCACTTCTGTAAGAGAATTTAAATAATCATGTATTTTTATCACAGAAATGGTGAAATAAAACTAGAACTCTGATAATCTATTGCTGCACTAAAAACTCCTCCCAAAGTTAAAGAACTAGTGTATCTTTCAATGACTCGATAATAAAGAAAAACCAACTAAACATGATACAGATTTGTAATATTTTTCTTCAATCTTGTTTAGTTTGTATTCATATAGACCCCTGTATCTTTGGCAATTATGTCACTTTAAGATAAGTATTGATTAATATGTGTAATAATAGATGCTAGCTCTCGCAACCCTTCAGTGTTTTAAATGGTAATGTTTGATTTTTCTCCAATTTACAAGATGAAATACACAAAAACTTTTTCACAGCTTTAAAATTAAGAGACCAATACCGGGTACTTATTTCAGGGATGTAAATGCTTCAATAAATAAATTCTCTGAAATTACTCAACGTTTTGAAACTTGTCCAAAAATGTATAGGAAGACAATTACTATACCGAATTATTTGATTTTAAACCTTAGTTTAAAAAAACCTCTTAAATCCTTACTGGTTTCCTTACAATACATGTGATCTGATTCTGCAATAAGGATCTTCCTTTTACTATTGCTTGCTTTCTGCTACACTATGGTTGTAGCAGATGGTTAGCCTTGTGATACAATAGACTCAACAGATGACATAAGGGGCTCATTCTCTATTGTTGTAACACCTATGACAATTGTGGAATCTCTTCTTTTTTCAACAGCTGACCTGATGTCTTTAGCTTGCTGATGAATGGATATCTTTTTAAAATTAATCCTGATTCCATTTCTATTTTTCTCTACATGAGACTTCATTTTCTTGCTTGCAGTTTGCATATAGTTCCCTATGAAAGAATTTTATGCAACTTTTCCCACTATTTAGAGGCTTGTAGTTAAGCTTATGGATAGCTTAGAATGTTCCTATATCCAGTCTGTTGGAAACACTAGTGATAATGGTGTTCATTGCACTCAAGTGAAAGATGACTCTCCTCTGTGAATATGGAGAGGCAAGCTTTTAAGACAGGGCTTAAAACTGCATATTGTGGATATGACATCATTACTGCCCACCGTTTATCAAACTTCCTCAGCTATAGCAGATATAGATCTCTATCTGACTGTAACAGAGTAGCTGCCTTTTCCTTTCCTTGAACTACTGTTCTGCCATTTGAATGAAAAGCCTAGTATATGCAGTATTGGATGAAAATGACGTTCAAATACTGATATCGAGAAAAAAATTCTGCATTTTTCTAGCTTGGTTTGGAATCGATATCTCAATATTCAACAATTTTATACCAATCTGGTTGTGGCAAGATGTGTGTGTGTATATAGGGATGGACAGATGGAACACAGATTTTTTATAATTAAAGTTGTTTAAGCGAAACGACTGCTAAGACAGAAAATAATGGTGGCTGTGGATTATTTATTTTGTGTTGTCAGAGTCAAAATGTTTGTTTTCAAATCAGACTCAAATTGTTCAAGGGAACAATGTTACTTGCTCGAATTAATTCAACAAAAGAGCGGAAGTCATAAGAAATTAAAAATTAAAAAGGAAATTGGCAGGGGAAAATGAAGCAGTTTGATGAAGCTGTGATTAAGAGTGATCAGCATTTGAAGAAATCGTGCTTGAATGAAATTCCATACACTATTAGGTCAAAGTTGTAATCAAAATTAAATACACTTCAATATATAAATTTGAAGTTTGATATTTGAAAACCTAGAATTCTTACAGTAGTCAAAAATGTGGGCATCATGTAGAGCATTGTCACCATCATAGCCGCCATGTATAAAAATACGATTCTCTGTTATCTCAGTGGAGGCATGCCAGCTGAAAAAAAAAAATAAAAAGAGATTGCCATTTAAATTAAGTTTGCCTTCTGGTGCTGAACTTTATCTTGGTTCCTTGAAAACAAATATGTAAACTCACTAAGTTACAGTCAAGGAGAAGGGGCCCTGATTTGTACCACTGAGTTGGACATAGTTTGCACTATTTATACAAAATGCCTCTGGCTAGAGAAAGTATCAGGCGCAAAATATCCTTTAGGTAGCAGACCTATTTTATGCTTTCAATGGTTATATTGGCATTTAACCTTCACCGCCACTCGTGGGTGAAAAACACCCAGAACAAAAAGCAATGAGCTTAATTTTATTAAAAATAACCCATTTTGCCTCTAAAAACCCGTTGTATCCCTCAACGGTTCATATTTCTTTTATTTTATGAAATTAGTTCAATGAAATTAATGACAAATTATTTTTAATCATTTTTTTTAATACGCATGCTGACTAAGCAGAATCCACTTGTGGGTGAAATTCACCCGTATAGTCTCAATGAGCCGTCAGAGCTAAATTGGGTGTTTTTCACCCACGAGTGGCGAATGGGAGAGTTCAAAATAGATTGCTCAAAACAGTTCGGGTGACAATCACCCACGAATGATGTTTAAGTATACAAATAGCGAGTGGCGGTGAAGGTTAATTGTAAAAAAAAAAAAAAAAAAGTAGGGAAATTTCTTGGGTAGTATTTTGAGATCAACCAAACCATGACTTGCTCAGTTGCTGGAAAGTAAAATACCTCAGGGAATCAGTAAATGCTCTAGTTTCAACATATATACCATGAGGCAGTGTCTGTATCTAAACCAAAAGTGGCTTGCTAAGATTTTCCTGCTCAATATGCTCAGTTCATTGTGAGTTATTTTTACCAGTGCAAGAAATAAATATTTAGGCTTTATTGTAAATCAAAACTTACCTTCTGGGTTTGGGAGGCTTTCCAAAAAATTTAGGCTCTGACCACTCAACAGTTGCTGAGGATAAAATAAGACAACTTTATTTATCCCAAAAGATTTGTTTTTAAATTTGTATAACACATATATGTTAAAGATTAAAACATAAAAATAGAACTGCAAGATGGCTGATGCACATTCTCACTCTCCAGCAATACTCTTGGTTGTAACACTATAATTCTATTTACTATACAAAAATTTCATTGTTGTTTCTACCGTAGCTTGTTATTATTGTTCCCAAGTATTTAAATTTATCCTGCTGTTTAAGTTTAGCATCATTGATGAATATGTCACATTTTGGGGGTTCTTGTTTCCGACTGATTACCATCACTTCTGTCTTTTTACTGTTCAGTTCTAGTCCTTTTTTTCCTGCTCTCCTCTTCCACAATATTAAGGAGCTTTTGCAAGTCATCTTTGTTTTCCGCAATTAATACTGTATCATCAGCATATCTTATGAAATAGCAGCTAGAATTGCACATGCAAAGACCAGCTTTCAGAAGATGAGAGCAGTCCTAACAAATAAACATATTTCTATCCAAACAAGGAAAAGAGTCCTCCAATGCTACATAGAACTTATTCTTTTGTTCTCTTCTTTTTTGCGAAGCATGGACCATATCAAAACAAATGGAAGCAAAACTTGAGGCAACAGAAATGTGGTTTCTTAGACGAATGCTCCGAATTTCTTGGACAGAGAGAAAGTCAAACGAGACTGTATTAATTGAAGCTAATTCAAGAAGACCACTTATCAAGACCATAAGAAAACGTCAAGCCACTTTTCTAGGCCATGTCATGCGGAGAGAAAAATTAGAACATCTCATAACAACAGGAAAGCTTGATGGAAAAAGAGGCAGGGGAAAACAAAGGGAAAAAATGATGGATGGACTAAAGCGCTGGCTGGGATCTGGAAGTTCGACAGAGACAATGACAGCTATGGGACAACGGGAGTTATGGAGAAACGTGATCGCCGACGCTTCAAAGCATGGCACTGGATGATGATGATACAAAAATTCTTTGATGAGCAGTCATTGCATCTTCTACCGAACACTCAAAAAGATAAGATCACCCACAGCCAAAACGTGCACTAAAACTATTGAAGCCTTGTCTTTTATAATTGACAAAATCATTTCAAAAATATTTGCAGAAAAAACAAGAGATAATTAGTTCAAGAATGTGAAACACCCCACAAATAAGCCTTCCCATTCGTTAGCATCAGTGGCTGAGCAAAATTGATTTTGTGGTCGTATATTGATAGGAGAGCGAAAACATACTCATTGAACCATATGAAACAATGTGACTCATAACGTCAATAAAAAAGTGGTGTATGAAAAAAAATTGCAGATCAATATCATTCTATGTGATCCTTCAGGTTTAGAGAACAAATTATTGGCCCCCTCTATCATCTCTGATATTGCTGTCTTTAGAAAAAAAACCATAAGGTTTCAACTTTGTTCTCTAATAAATTCATCACCCAAAATGGTTAACGAAAATGCTGATACATAATATCAGTAAGTTACGTGCGATGTTTTCTAAACCTGGAGATTTTTACCTCACCTTGGAAAGCACTCATCAATTCCATATCACTCTAGCATCCATGCCAAAATATCATTGTTACAACTTAATCCATAACTAAAGGAAAAGAAATATGTAATTAAAAAAAAAAAGACTATGAACTCATATTTCCTCTGTGAATTGCAAAGGCTATTTTTTTGGTTAAACTTAGCGAAGCCAACAACTGATTTCAACTTTATTTTTATTTACAAACGTTTTACTACTGGATTTTTCCAAGAACTTACTCAGATCCAGCACAAAGAGATCATTGTAGCAATATGGAAAGTCCCAGCCTCCAAAGACAACAAGATTGTCATTGATCAAGGTTGCCGAGTGGCTGTTGAAAGAGAAAAGAAACAGAACCTACACAATCTAAAATCTACAACAAAGTGGAAATAAATACAGTTGCAAGAAGCTTTCATCCAATGTAGAAAAATTTCATGCTGGTGTCAAGGACTCAAATTTAAATTCCTTATCTCCTTTGCTGAAAAGCTTCAAATATAATCCATTTTATCTATTGATTAAGCAGAGGTGTATAGAGATTATACACCGAGATAAATAAAACGCTTTTTCTTTATGCATTGACATCCTATAAGGAAAATTGTTCACAAGAAACTGCCTTCCAATTAAATACCAATTAAAAACTTTCTCATATTTATTGAATCTCAACATCTTAACACTTTTCTCCCCAAGTAAGTAATGTCAGAGTGAACACTTCAGCCTAAATAAATTTGGTACTTGTGATAGGGCAAAAGCTAGAACTAAGTTCTCATCATCAAAAACTGCTATGAACTATCTCGAAAGCATCTATCTAAGAATGATGTATGTCCCTTCCTTAATTTAGCAAGGGAGACAACTCAGATTCACTGTAACATCCAAATTTAAAAAAAAAAAAAGAAACAAGAAGGGGAGCCATGGGTGTTACTGAAAAATTTCACCACCCATGAAATGTGTTATTAACAACATACTAAAATTTGTCCACCCATGAAAATGAAGGCGGAAATGCAAACCCCCTTATCTAATATAAATAATAGTAGAGGTCCTGCATTAAAGCGATATTTTGTTTCTCATATTTAAACTAACTGAAAATGTCACAGCTGTTTTGTGAGCAGTTTTCAAGTGCTGCTTGATCATGAGAAAGGTCTCAAAATTCTCAGGTGTTATCCTGGTCCTGTCTCTCTCCATGATATTGTTTATCAGGTTAAAAGACTCTTCAACAATGGGCTAACTAAAGGCAGACAAGGTTAAATTGACCAACTTTGTCAAAAATTTGTATTTTGGCTGGCTATTTTTGGATTGTTTGAACAAAGTTACAAATGGCAAAATCAGTATCAATTCTGGAGTTTTTTGTTTGGCATGTCAAAACTTTCTCAGCCCCTGCCATGCTGCGAGTTACGTTTCGCAAGATCAAGAAAATTTACATTAGAAGAATTTATAAGTAAATGTCTTGAACTGACCTTTGTGTGTAGACCTAAATTTACATCTAATAATCAAGCACAAATTGACGTTATAAGCCTTAATATAGGTCTAGTTTGAAGATCTAAATCTATGCTCACGCTAATAGATAGATAATCTTCAATATTACTCATGATCTCAAATTCTGTGGCTTAGAAACTCATTCCAAGTTTTGCAAAATAGATCTAGATCTAATCTAGTAACTTTGTTCAAACGGTTACCTAAAAATTTTAAGGTAGATCTAGATCTACGTCGTTAGTTTATTACGGCTTTCCATACATTTCAATACGTATCTGTAAATTGAACTATTTTCAAAGTCCGTAAGAAGTGAAACTACATGGAAAGAAAAACGCAGTGCAAAATGTTTACACTTTCTCACATTCCGCCCTGAGCCGTCATAGGGTGGTATCTAAATTTAGAATAAAAACGACATAAAAGCTATGCTGTGCCCCTGCGAGACTTAAATTGAGAACGCCACAGTCGGCATCTATAGCTCTCAAGAGTATATTTCAACAGCTGACGATAAAATTAGAGCACTCCATAAGAGTAGGCGAATCAGAACGGCGCTAGCGGTATGACGCCACAACAACAAGTAGGGCTTCCCGACAGTAGGGATGCAAGATTTGTCTCAGGCTTGGGCCAGCAGGATTTGCCATGGAAAGGGCCTGTTAAAGCGAATCGAAAATAAGGTACCCCAAAAACACAGCTAAATTGTTTGTTTATCGCCCGAGGAGGAAAAAAACTTGATCCTCGTAAATGTTCCTTCCCAGAAAGTTATCTCATCCTGGAAAATTATCTTTCATTTTTTTCTTCTCATCCAAGAAAAAAAACACCCATGACGGGAGCCCCTATCCTTGCACAGGGAATAACTTAATATATGCAGATAAATATAGTACCTTGCACAGAAAACAGATTTAATTAGAAATTTTTAAAAAATACATAAAAACGTACCCAGATCTTGATCTTGGCTTTTCGCCCATGACAATCGGCTTATACCAATTTTGCATGATAGGACTGAAAATGTGAACCTCATTGTCACAACCATCTGGTTGAGGATCTGGTCGAGGAAACACTCCACCAAACACCCAAAGTTCATGCCTGTGCAAAGTAGTGCTGTGATATGCCCGCGTAGGTGCTTTACCTTCAGTCTGGAAATAATCAAGACAACAGATTTAACATTTTTGCACAACTAGGTTGATCACTGTAAGTAAGGATAGAAAATCAATACCTTGGATTACCAAACAGCTATGAATTACTGAATGATAATTATAAAAGAACATTCAGAAAGTACTCTGAGGGTATAGGTGAAGCAATGTCAACCCACCTCATACTAAGCCAGTTACTTGAATACTAATGCCTCAAAGACTACAAAAACATAATGAAAATTACCTATTCATGGTACCGTTATGAACAGAAATGAAGATATGAAAATACTTTTCTTATATTGAATGATAATGTTGTTATAATAATTTGTTCTGCCTAAGTAAGTAACTTTTAAGTCTTCTACAGCTAGCATATATAACTAAATTGTAAGAAAGATATTTTAAAAAGAAGCTAATCTTTAAGTGATTATAGAAAAGAACTACAGATGTTATGTTGCAGCAAATGGTTAAGGACACATTAGGGGAAGCATTAGGAGTCTAATGATATGAGTATGAAATGTTCATCTTGCTATTGTTAACCTGACAACAACATTTGTTGTCTGAACTACAGTAAAATTCACTTATATTGACAGCCACTCTATCAATATTTTGACATACCAACATCTTTTGCTTTGACACAATATTTTCCCTCTATAACCTTACAAAGCAATTACATTTTCCCTGCCCTTTTTTGGTTCATCGATAAGCTGACTACCAAGTTGGTTAAAAAAGACAACAAAAAAAAACAAGAAGTAAAGAAAAAAAAGAAAGAAGTTATAGCTTTTTTTTTTAATAAATGATTTCATTTCTCAAAACTAAGTAACAACACAGCAAAATAAATGTTAAAGTCTCCCAAAGTCATATCCATTTGTAAAACAAAACAAAGAAAGTAATTACTTATTACAAATGGTTTCAGCCTCGTTACCTCCCACCTATTTTTCCTCAGTGTCTTTGTATTCTATTTTGACCTCCAAAAACATGTTGATATAAGCGGATCACATAGTATCTTAATGAAGTTTAAAAAAAGGTCAATGCTAATACTAACAGTAGGTATATCAGATAAAGCTAAAATCACAAAATTTTTGTAAACAATATATAAACTTCATCTTAGATATTCAAAATATCCTGTAGCAAGTATTAAAATTTGCATAACACTTTAACCATTTCGTATAGCACTGTTATAATTATGGGCAAATCATATCCTATTCTTCAGTTTGGCTGAAAAACAAACATATTATGCATTGCTGTCTAAAAGGTAAAAATGAAAAATGAGAATTGAGGCCTGAAAGGTATTAATGGGCAATATGAATTACTGTCTGAAAAGTATGAATGAACTTGTGAATTATTGCCTGAGAAGATTGATGAAGGATGTAAATTACTGTCTGATAGGTATTGAGGAACAGTGTGAGCAACCACATTTCAGCTAACCATATTGAAAAAGAACAAAATAAATATTGCAACTAAACAACATAGTATACTGGGATCATGGCAAAAATCAAGGAAAAAAAATTGTGTTGTAAAAAGAAAAAAAAATGCAATATTTACAACACCTTTACAAGAGTCCACTTCTGCTCATCAAGATCAAACATGTGCACATCACGAAACCACTTAGCATTTTTAGAACCTCCATAGACATAGATGCATCTCATAGTAGGATCATAGGTGGCTGTGTGTCCCATTCTGTACTCAGGCTTAATGCCTTCAACATCAACCTCTGGGCACTTCCACGTTCTCATTTCTGATTTAAAGGATGATGGAGAAGTCTCTTACAATAATTTAACCATTTTCCCATTTGCAGTAAATATAAAGGCAAAGGGAATATATTCATTTAAGAGTGAGAATGAGAAAGAAAGCGACAAAAATGTGTTCATTCAAATACTGCTAAATCAACTTTAATGCCCTAAGCACTTAATGTAGAATTACCCTAACACTAACAGGCTTTTACAGACCAAATCACCCTCTGAATTCACAAAGGAACAGCTGTTACCAACAGCATAGTTTTCTAGCCCGCAATATGAGATCTTTCATTGCCTGTAGCCAGGTAGTGTTGTAGGATGAGTAGGGTGAAGAAATGTTCACCATAGAAAGCTTGAACTAAAACCCAGAAAATTCTTATCTGAAAGCTCAATACTATCTTAATGTCTAATGACATAGAGAGAAGAATAAGGAGTGGCTAACATAGCTGGTATTATTATAAAGTAACAAACATACACCTAGATACCTTTTCCATTTTTGTCTAGCTAAACTTTGTGTATTTAACTATTTTAATAAATAAAAGTTGATGCACGTTCTGTAAATAAATTAATATATTACCATGCAACATAGTAGTATCCAGTTAAACGCACTCCAGTTAAATGCACGCTACGGTTAAACTAACGCCAAATCGCTATGACCGATTTATTTCTATATAATCAGTATACCCTAAACGCACGTTATATCGGCGAAACGCACGCTATGAAATCGAAAAAAAAAAATACAATGCACCTTTTAAGTGGACCAGGCAACCACTGGAATGCTAGCGAAAGTGAGCTAGCTCGTTTTGAAGGCATGGCCAGCATCACTCCGCAGAAATTTTGCATCTTCTTTGTTAAAACGCAGGCCTATCTACCTACGCATGTTGTGTGAAGGGTAAGACAAGGGGGCAAGAGTGTGAAGAGAGAGTGTAAAAGGTGGACAAAGACCTGTGGGGCGTGGATGAACAAATCAGATGATGCCAACACCTCGGCCGCCCGCACTGTAATCTATTGAGTGACAGTGGCAGGTGGACTGTAGGCTAGCCCTTGGCCTGCGTAGCATTGTGTGATTGGCTTTCTTCTCGTCCCGATCACGCCTACCCTCCGCCTTTGTTTCCCCCTTTTGGTTGCAGGGCGATAGGCCTAATTGCTAGACGTAAGCCTTCCTTTCATTTCACACAGATCTGTGCAGCATGCAAGACGTAGCCTTGTCAGAATGTTGTGATTCATCTGTTCTCAATCTTTTTAGATCTAATTCCAAGCCAGTTTGAATTCCTAAAGCCTCGGAGGGTGTTAAATTCTTAAAAAGATATTTCACTTATCCCACTTCTGGAAATAAAGAAACAACTACATGTTCTGAGAGAAAAAAAGGAAGAACAGGCCCCCACTCCCCCAACGTCCTCCACCCCCCCTCCCACCAAAAAAAAAAAAGAGAGAGTGAGAGATCGTTCAAACTATGTACATTGTATTTCTTAATCTTACCTACCGTCCATGCATGATGTTTGTATAATAAAGGGAAACAAACCAGTTCTTTTATTATAATTATGTATCGTGCTCTAAAGGGAAATAACTAGTAATTTTTTACTACTTTTCATAAGTGCACGCATCTCCTAAACGCACGCTTTTTGGGTCCCCCAAGTGCCGTGCGTTTAACCGGATACTACTGTATATGATAGAGCAGTTCATCAGCCCATTAATTAGTTCCAATCTATAAGCCATGGTTGTACGAGTAAATGGTCGACGACAAAAAAACTGAAAACAAAGCAGAACTCTTAGTGCTTTGGAATCAGTATAACTATTCAGTAACAATAGGCAAGGGCAGCACTTCAGAAGGCTTAGTTATAGGAGCAGAAGTTACGCTCTTAATTAAATTTAATACTGGAATAGTTTACTAGCAAGCAGGTCTTGAATTGTAAACTGACTCATTTTTTCCCCAATAAAATTGAGAAAAAAATTTGAGCTGAAATCACAAATTTGACTTTGAGGGGGGGAAAAGCTGAAATAAGCTTAATTCTGAAAGATCCTTGTTAGAGCATAAAATTATCTTAGTTCGAATATTATAAAAGACTGTCTGGTAATCTCAGGGTAAAGAAGTAACAAAATGTTACTTGATGAACGAGTTCACTTCCTGCCCTTAACTCTTTAGGACACATATTTATTCATTGCAATTTCCATTGTGGAAAGGACAGGAGACATTATATTTATTCGTCACAGTTTCCTATGCGGAAGGGACCAGAGAAGTATGAACACATTACGGATAATCCATTTTTTTTTCCAAACCATATTTGATTAAAATCCAGTCCAAGTCAAAGAACTTTTATTGGTGTGAACTTAGAAGTTTCGTTTTGAAACATGCAAGATGGTTATGGGCTAAAATTCGATAAAAATTGAAAAAAAAAAGAAATGCGATTTAGACCTAGTTCTAGAAATGGAGCAAATGCAGGTGATCATGGTGTTACAATTCTCTCAATTATTGGAGTATTTACCTATTTTGGATTAATTCATGGAGTGTTTTCAAGTGGATTTTAGCACTTTATGAGGTTAGTTTCATGTTGAATTTCTATTTTGATTAGGTTTTTGTCGTTTTATTTGTTGATTTTGGGGCCGTTTTGGTTTCAGATGTACATGATTGTCTATGTTTGTACAAGAACAACTGAAAACAGTCCAAAACACAAAAATTCACAAAATTTACTGACAAAAGTCATTGCAAGGGTGCATTATTCATCTTAATACATTTCAAATGCCATTGCATAGTATATTAAGCTTTTGAGAACAATATAATCAAGTGTTTGCTAACATCTACAGCTTAAGAACGATTTTTGCGTAGTTTGCACACCTTAGCCACGAACGGTAAAATATGGCATACCCACATTTTTATGGGTTTTTTTTTTTATAAATTAGTCGCCAAAATTGCAACTTTGCCACATAAAACAAGCAACTTGAAGAAGACAGTTGCCTTTTTTTAAAATCTTTTTCTTTGAAACTTTACAACAACAACAAAAAAGAAAGATTCTGATTTATTATGGTAGCATTTTCACTCACTTTACCAGATTGAATCACCTTACAATTAAGAAACTTTGAAAACCACACAAATTGATTGCGATAGGGACTTTTAAAGGCCATTCTCATATGGGGATGACAACTTAAACTACAATTTTTGCATCAAACCGTTTAGGTTCAAGAAAGAGTTGAATGTAGTGATGAAAAAACAGGCAGCCCAAAAACAATTTCCTGTATGAATGGGACTTTGCTCCCCGTGTTATTACTCAAAACAAAAACACCAAAATAAAGACACATGGATTAAAAATCTTGTAAAGTGGCTATAACTTTCTATATTTTTTAAATCAATTCTATTTTGAACACGCTAGTTACTAATTTAGGCATTTTATAATTTTTTCTCCTACCTAGCTGTGGGCGGCAGTGGGGTTCAGAACATCTAATTCAAAGCTGATTTATTATCTCCTAAAGCTTACTGAACAAATCATGAAAAAGAAATAAAAAAATTTCACAGGAAAAATATATTGATAGACACAGCTAAAAGTTAGAAGTAATAACTGTAATTTAATGTCAATTAAAAAGTATGATGATTTACCTGGGTGAAGAAACCAAATGGAATCTTTGCTCAATAATTTATCACTTTGGCCGCCAATGAGAACAGCCAGATCACTGCTTACAGGAGTCATAGTGTGGCCCCAGCGACTGCTTGGCTTAGGAACTGTCAAGTTAGTGATTAAAAAAAAAGAGGAGAGATAAGTATCCATTAACTATTACCATGACACAACAAAACTATGACAGTTGATTGAGCAGGACTTCGCTCTTGATTTAAACTAATAAAGGTAAGGTGCAAAAAAAAAGTTTTTAACCAAAAATATGAGGTTGAAATTTGAATACTGCTTGCTGAAGTATAATAAAAATGTTTTTAAATTGTGGTTGACAGGTAGTCACAAGTATCTCTACAATAAAAAATTACTAATTACCTTTCCCAGTGCTATTCTGAATAAGTGCAGAATATTAAAAAACCAAATTTTTAAAATAAAAACCTTTAAATGTTTCTTGAGATAAACCACAAAATTTGCCTTTTGCCAGAGGCAAATTACATATTACTTGATACTAAAATATTCTTAGGAAACCGTCACCCTGCTTTGCATATGAAAAATTTGAAATCTAAGATCTTAAAATTTATCTGATTCAAATAGTTTAAATTTAAATATTTTCTGTTCTTGACTAATCAACATACATAAAGGAAAAATGAAATTTAACTAATGAGTATAAGTGTTACTGTACTTTAAGCCTTGTAATGTATGCAAAACAGAACAGGAATATATTACCGGTACTTAAACAATCTGACCCAAGCCATCATGACATCCAAAACAATCATACCTCTGCTTGAGAGATCAACACATCTTGTAAAGTTTCCACTGCTTTGACAACGGGGAGTGATCAGTGGATCCTCTGATTCCACTTTGTTTGCAAGGCTCACTGACATCCTGTCCTGTCCTACCATTTTTGAGGGTGGAGTCGAACTCGAAGTGTTTAATGTGAGAGCTCTCATTGCCCCTCTGTGCCTTCTGGACTTTGGGTTTGGCGTTATGTCTCCATCTCGAGACCTTTTTGTGGGCACTTTAGGTGTTTTAGAAGATTGATGAGGGTTACCCTGAAGTGAAAGACATTTTTTATAAATTAAGTAATAAGTTAACTTATTTAACTTAGTTAACTACAGGTGAACAAAACTTTAAAAAATTATTTTAAGCTGCATCCTCCTTTTTGTTCTCTAAATGCTTTCTTTTCCGTCCTAGAGTGGACCAAAGAGTTAAGTGCTAAGCTCTGTAAAAAACTCCCAAACTACCTCTCTTCTTTTTTATAAAATCTATGTGGTAAAAAAACACAGCCTTCAAAAATATTTAGTGGCAAGATAATTACAAATGTTTTTGGTCAATAAAATATGTTCTATTCTTTTAGCAACATAACAATAAAATGAATACTATGTACTTGATATATAATTTTTTTTTGTAAGGAACAATACCAAAAAAAAAAAGAAATGACAACTTTAACCTAGTACAAACAAGTGAAGAATTAATTCAGTTTTAAAAGCGGAGATACAACTTCCAGTGAAAAGGGTCAACTTTCTTTCCTTGCATTACATGATTTTTTTCTTATAATATAAATTCATTATGATTACATTACAGCACTATCTGGTATTGGTAAATTGCACATGCTTGAGAGGTCACAAAAGCATGTGTTTATGTCATGCTTGTCTTAATAGCAAAGTAATATAACAAAGACCTCATAGTACCACATTGATTTTGACTGGTTTAAATATTGAGGACTCGAGCATTTATCTATCAATCATTCAATGTAGACTATGGTGATAATCTTGAAAGGAAAAATACTGAATTTTTCAAAAAATTGCACGTAGCATGTCTATGCAAGCACCATACTATTTTTGATATAGGTGAAAATTGATAACAAAAGCTTTGATAAAAGACAAAAAATAACAAGTTCAAGAATTAACTCACCTCTATTAAAGGAGTGTGTTCATTAATTTTTTTCATGTCTGGACTCTCTTTGTTTTCACTTGTTTGAGAATTTAAGACAAAAGATCCATCTAAGCCTGTGTTCTTGTCCATAGCTGCACACACCACAACAGCTTCCAAGGTAACCTTTTCTGTGCACAAGAGCTTCAGCTGGTTTCTGCTGCTTTTAGATTTGGACCACTGGAAGCAACTGATGTTCAAATAAATTTAAAAAATCAATGAAACACAGTTAGTGGCATACAGCTTGTTTACTTGTATTCATGCACTCTCAACTAGTGACATAAAATTAAAATATTTATAATCTTAAAATATAATACTATTTAATAGTAGGTTAATAATTTTACAACTACTTTAAACTTAAATGTAATCAATGGTTTAAGTGACTTTTAAAACTTTTAAAAAATGAATTCAATAGATCTATTTGTCAATTTTACCTGTTTTCAGGAGTCAATGTGCACAATTTCTCTTTCCTGGATTTACCCTTAACAACATTGATATCTATACTCTCCTGGTTTTCAGACCACTTGTCTGTAAGTATCCTTATATGCTTTCTGCTTGAGATACTGCCTTGTAACTGACAAGAAAATGTCTCTTGCCCACCTTCAGACAGACTGTGGAATAAAAAAAGAAAGGGGTTGTGTAATTAAAAAAAATAAATGGTTAAGAAAATTTGTTTGCTGTCATAACTATGGGTGGTTTTATGTAATTGTAATGCACACAGGGTGAGATGGTCCCTTAGCCGGTCCCAGTGTGCCAGAAAATGACTCCTGAGTATTGTTTTGGCAAAGGGTGCCGGGCACCAGTTTGGCGTGTATCTAGATAGTTTCTGCATAATTTCTTAGTCTTTTAACTATCAAATTCAATCCTTCTTGAGCAAAAATTGATCCCATCTAGATATCAACAATTTCAAAAGGTTTTTTTTTTCATTTTCGGGCACTGGTGCAGTCCTGTTTGACCAAAGTGTACATTCTAGATCTGTACTTTAAATTCGTTCTAAGATCATTTAATTCAATTTTATGAGAAATAATGGAGATTTTATATTTTAAAATATAGATCTAGATCATAATTAGCTAGATCTAGATCTATGTCAAAAACATTTTCAGCATCTAGGGTCATTCCTGGCCTAAAAGATCTGGATTAGCAAAGACTGATGATGACTCCCAAGCATGCAATACTCTTGAAAGAGAGAAAGCGGAGACTCAGACTTAATATCGGACATCACATCGCAGGGGGTGATGATTTCTTCCCAATGAAAGGATTTCCTGATTTGCTAAGCTACCTGAAAATGAAATTTTGGTTTCAAACCTAGTCATGCAATAGGCTATATTAATTTTAACTTTTTATGATATCGCACCTTCCATGAATTCACCAATAGCGCAGGACAATCCATGGATTGTGCCGATTGCACACAACAATATTATCACTCTAGATCTATATCTAATCTAGACCCAGGAATTATAAAAGTGTTCGTTTATTTCGTCAAAAAGGACTCTAGAATTAGAACAGGTTTTACAAATCTAGGCTAGAACTAGATCTAGATCTAGATCTAGTTCTACAGTGTAAACACCATTCACCAATCATGCCCAGACTTCAGTTCAGACTCACCAAATCTTGATGTTATCTAGACCTGAACACTAGACTAGTTTTAGAAATAGATCTATATATCTAGATCTAGATGGCATCTAGATGGCACTCACATTTTTTGGAATGACTTGGGTGCGACATTCTCCTCATCACAGTCATACTCATAGGAATACAGTTCTAGCAAAAAAATGTCATTCTTCGAAGTCATCTTTAAATAGAATTTCGGTTTATGTAGACTTATCCTGATTTAGCAAATCAAGAATTAGGTATACCTAGATGTTACCAAATCAAATAAATTTGTAGAAAGTAGAATTTGATATTATTCTAGACTCTAGATATATGCAGATAGAATCTAGAGGTTTAGTTCTTGCGGCCTTGGTTTTGGCTTCCAGGGCTAGATAGATAAGAGGGAGACGAGTAGAGGCGGGCGTAACGTTCAGTATGTTGAAAGCGAAACTAGACTCGCCCCATCACTCAAACTTCTGACCGAAATCATACTTGGCGCGCTTTGGTAGGCCTAGCTTTGTTGACTAGCGCCCGTAGCGCAAAGTAGGCAGTAGGCCTACGCTGTTTTATCGTTGTCAGGGGAACAGGTGTTTACAAACATAAGACGTGGCACAGCACTGACTGCTGATTTCACACATGATGTCAAAATCCCTCATAAAAGTATGTGTTTTCTGAAAGCTGAAAGCATGGGCTTTATAACAGAGATAGCTATGATCAATTTCTCATGCTTAATCATGCTGTAAATTCAAGTTATTCTATTCCTCTTACCTGAACTGTGATTTTTTTTCCAAATGAATTGAAACCATTCTATTTACTTTTCATCTTTCTATATCCGTTTTATTCTCCTCTCTATTATAGTTCACATCTCTCTCTCCTCTCTCTCTCTCTCTCTCTCTCTCTCTCTCTCTATCCTATCTATCTATCTCTATCTATATTTATCTCTCTCGCCTATTTATATCTCTGTTTATAGGCTACATGTCTCTCTATCTCTTCTTCTGCCACCTTCTTTTTTGGCCCTAAACCACGAGTTTCTGCTGCAAGATTAATCTTGATAACATAAATGTGGATCTAAATTCTGTAGCAGGAATTTAATTTATGCTGGTGTGTGGATTCAGAACAGCTGAGTATAGATTAGTTACTGTTCTACTGCAATATTATTCAGAGCAGCTGAAGGATGGATAATCTAGATCAACTTGGCTCGCGGCTGAGTGAGACATGACGTCAGAGCTCTCTCGAAGATCCGCAAAAATTGCTTTCCTTAGAGGAGTCGTTCTGAGCTCATGTAGGTCAACACTTTGTTCTTTAGCTTATCACCCGTTAATTAACGCATATACATGTATATAGCAAAAAAAAAACGAAAATAAATTTCCACGATTAAGTCTTAAAATGATCAGATTTTGGTGGATGTCCCTAGGATGATGCATTACAGACTTTAAGCAGCAACGCGTGAGTATGACGCGAACGTCTGTGGCGTCTATTTTTAGAAACTGGATTCATTATTTTTATAGTTTCCTCAATCTGCTTTCCCGATTTTCACGTACGCGTATTGAGACACGGTGCGTGTGCTAAAGGTCTCTATTGTCCTACCTTTCAAAACATAATTGTAGAATTTTAGCCATTTTTCTAACCCGCAGCGGTTTGCAAAAAAAATTGTCTATTTTTGCATAGGATACGCAAAGACCTTTACGCCACGCGAGAAGACACTTTTAAGAAGATAATTTCATAAAACATAACCAGTCTACAATTATACAAGTTGTTCATCAATATGGTTTTTCCAGAACTCAAGCGTAGTGAATAGAATAGGCTAATTTTGACGACCCCCAAGAGAGCTCTGACCCCAATTGTTAAACAAAAGAACTGTTCTATTGTAATCTGGGTGCAACTCTTTTAAAAATACCTGGTTACTTACATCTGGCAAAGCGCACTCGTGTTAAATTTTTGTTTTATATAGGTCCAGGCCAACAATGACAACAAGCAAGGACAGTACAAACCGTAAGGGACCGTTCAGAAACCACGTGGACAGATTTTGCCCATTTCTCAGACCCCTCTCCCCCCTGCGAACAGGTGTAAACAAATGACTGTACTCCCCCCCCCCCTCCTGTGGACAAGAGCGTGAACAGATGGCTTTACCACTCCTCTGTTCCATAATCCCACTGATGGTTATCTACCATGACCAGTTGCATGTAAAGAGACAAAATCATTAAATTATAAATCATTGAATTAGTAAAGTACTGTTTTTATCCACAATAGTTCACATTTCAACCTCCCTCCCCCTTGTGGACAGGGTGTGGACATTTTGCAACCCCCTCCCCCTATGGACAGGGTGTGGACATTTTGCAACCCCCTCCCCCTATGGACAGGGTGTGGACATTTTGCAACCCCCTCCCCCTATGGACAGGGTGTGGACATATTGCAACCCCCCCCCCCTCGCTGTCCACATTGTTTGTGAACGTCCCCTAAAATAATCATATTGTCGGCCAACTATCTAATCAGCCATGCCTAGAGAAGTCTGGTTTAAACTCTGCGTTCATAGAGCTCTAGCCCGAAATCCTATTAACTTGTCGAGATAAAGAGCTAGATTTTAACGACTTGCCTGTACAGATAAATCAAAACTAAGATTTAGATTTTAAACTATCCCCTACAGACTCCTAAAGATCTAATTCTGTTTATTTGGCACGACAATATGTGAAAAAATTTGATGCTCGTCTTGTTTAATGCATCATGCATATTATATGTAAAAAATATGTAACGCTTCTTCAGAGACCAATTTCAATTCTCAAGACAACCCAAGCCCGGATTTGTAACATTAATATAAGAGGAAAAGATATTTCAAAATATCTGAAAAAGATAAGTAGAATGTAATATAGAGATTTCAGCTACCCAGAAATAAAATAAAATAAAGTAATAAATCTATAAGTTACAGTCAAATTCGTTCCAGGGCTGAATTAAGTGCATTTCCTATAGTACAAAAGTGTCCAAAATAAATGTTCTCAAAAGGCTATAAAGTCCGTTTAAAAACACATGAAACAATATCTTGGACAGTGTGAATAGCTGCTGAGGGAATAATCCTTACAGGGCAACGTTCGATTTTACCATAATCAATGTAATCATCAAAGATCTATCGTCTTCTCAGCCCTGGTAAAACGTAGAAAAAATATCTGCTGGAAAACAAATCCAATAAAATACAACTGTGTCCATATAACTCGCATTCCTGAAGTCTCTTGATTTTTGTAACATGCAACAATGATCTCGGAGCCCTTTCTTAAGAGCCATGTCAGAGAAATTGAACCTTGCTGCTGTACAATTAGTAGGCCCTACCATTGGATGATCCAACAAGTTACAACAATGTATTATGTTCCAGACATCATCTGTACAAGTGAAGCTAGGTGATTTCCTCAGCGGATTCTACACGAGATTCATAAATGGTGATTACACAGTCAACTGGCATTGCCAGAAGATGAACAATATTATACTATATTATACTAATAGCCTACTCTCTATAACAGCCATGAAAATCATATTGAAAGCAGCAAAGAGTTATGTAGAACATGTTAATCAAGGCAGCTAAATATTTCATGCCTCCTCCAAAAGCATTCATGTTATACGAGTACACTCCGAAAAGTTTTGGACGCTTTCCAATGTTTTGAAAAAAAAAATGCCCACTCCAATCTACAATATGGAGCGTAGTGGCGACATGGTATAAGCTATGTTTCTCTAAGTGGCAAGGCGGTGGGCGCCGAAGCATCCATAAGTCGAAGGTTCGAATCATACTTAATCTTAAGGCGGACATTTCGGAAATTTCCACTAAAAAGCCTACTTATCTCCACTGTTTATTTCATACTTTTAAAATCTTTCAATCATCCAATCTTCAACGCAGTTTACAACTTTGCTCCAAATTTGACATGCTTAATGCCACCTAGAAATGCTTGGGTGGTTTGAGCTCATTTTTGGCCTTGCTAATGTTGTATTATGATAATTATAATAATAATAATAATAATTATTATTATTATTACTTATTATTATTATTATTATTACTTATTATTATTATTATTATTATTACTTATTATTATTATTATTATTACTTATTATTATTATTATTACTTATTATTATTATTATTATTACTTATTATTATTATTAATTATTATTATTATTAATAATAACTATTATTAATAACAATAATAATTATTATTATCAATTGTTATTATTATTTATTATTATTATTTTATTACTATTATTACTATTATTTTCATTGTTGTTGTTAATATTATTGTTATTATTATTATTATCATCATCATCATCATCATCATCATCATCATCATCAACATCGTCATCATCATCATCATCATCATCATCATCATCATCATCATCATCATCAATGTTTTTTAAAGTTATTATTTTTGGTCTAATTGTTATTAGTATACCGTAACTCTTATTTTGCATTAGAAATATCTTTCCCTTCTCACCATTCTTTTGATTTATTATCTTTGCTAAAACACACGTATAAGCTCTACAAGTCTGATAAACGTTTATGAATATCGCTTTCTGTTGTTTTTAGTTTTGACAATATCTTTATTGCTCTCTGTTATGGTACGATTTGTCTACAATGCATGTCTACACTGTGGAGTGAATGCAGTGATAATAACTCTGTCTCGTTCATAAATAGGTATAAATATAGAGACATGATTTTATAGAGTTGTTTTGTTTCGTGTTAGAAATATCAACAATACAGCTGTATAACCAATAAACGCCTTCACATCAAAATTAGTTAATATAATTAAAAAATATATAATAAAACTATATCTCGTGTTCACTGCAGTGAAGATACTTTTATTCAATTCTGATTATATGCATTTATAGATTTATAGATTTTATTCAATAGCCTATAACACATTATTAGCAAGTGATTAAAACAATGAAATAGAAAAAATAAAATAAAACTATTTTACTTTCTGGTACATGACTGCATTACTTAAAACATGAATGTGCAACTAAAAATCAGGAAGTTATATAGACTAACACTAAGAAGAGTTTAACGCTCAGACAGAGTAGAGGCACCTTTTAGGATCGAGCACCAAGTCCTCCGACGCCGCATTTGGGACGCGCTAGGGGCGAGGAAAGTGCGAATGCTGTCGGCGACAGAGTGAAGGCCTCTCCCCTCTCCTCCGCCACCGTCCCCTCAATTGAAAAAAAAAATTTTCAGAGCTGGCCTGGTGGCATGATTTGCACACTCTGTATTCATTGA